>JAODLI010030966.1:0-19701 GCA_027575585.1 Percopsis omiscomaycus | reverse complement strand
AGTAGAGGAACAAGGGGGGGTGGGGGGGGGGGGAGAGAGACAGAGGTAGAGAGGGAAAGAGAGAGGGGGGAGAGAGTGAGGGGGAGAGAGAGAGAGAGGGAGGGAGGGAAAGAGGGAAAGAGAAACAGAGGTAGAGAGGGAAAGAGAGGGGGGAGAGAGAGAGAGAGACAGAGACAGAGAAACAAAGAGACAGAGAGAAACACAGACAGAGAGAGACAGATAGAGAGAGAGACAGGAACACAGAGAGCGAAACACAGAGAGAAACAGAGAGAGACAGAGACAGAGAAACAAAGACAGAGAGAAACACAGACAGAGAGAGACAGAGAGAGAGAGAGACAGAGACACAGAGAGCGAAACAGAGAGAGAGACAGAGAGAGACAGAGAGACACAGAGAGAAACAGAGAGAGACAGAGACCGAGAGACAGAGAGAAACAGAGAGAAACAGAGACAGAGAGAGTAGCCACTGGGCAGATGGCACGTTTCATCACGGACGGACCTTTAACCGTGACGTGGATGGTGTGGTGAACCGAGCCCAGGCGGTTCCGGGCAGTGCAGCGATAGTCTCCGGCGTCGGACTCAGACACGTTCACTATCCTCAGGGTCTTCTGGTAGTGCAGGAAGGACTTGCGCTTGTCCGGAAAATCGCCGCTCATTTTAGTCCAAGAGATCTCAGGGGTGGGTCTGCATAGACAAACAGAGGGGGAAGGGGGATTTGGGTTAGTTGGCCATTACACACACTCAAGGTTGAACAGCTTTGCTATCCAGTTTTACTTACAGTCCCTCAGCGATACACTCCATCTCCAACACTTGCCCTCTCAGAACCATTTTGGAGCTGGATACACCCGATGGGATGAGGAAGGAGGGCTTTCTCTCGTCTGCTGGGGCTTCTGGGGTTCCACACACACAACAGTCACAATCAGCGTTCCTTTAACCACCCTGTGCTATCATCCAGTGCTATAGTGGAGATCCAGGCCCGTTCCAAGGCTCTCCAACCTAACAATGATCTGCTACGCTGTGCTGACTGCACAGGTTTTCAATGCAGGCCGCTATAGTGGTAATGCTACAATTGTATTTTATAGTGAAATTGTTAAACTGAATATATAAACACCAAAATACATAAATGTGACGTTAATACTGCTGCTACTGCAAAGCCTCTGGCATTAGGACTAGAGATGGTTCCCTGGTGCTGGTGTAAAGCGTAACTTAACCTAGCCTAACCTAACTTAACATAACTTAACATAACTTAACTAAACATAACTTAACTAAAGAAAATTAAACTGTAAAGGCAATGCCGATGATAATAGTCCATTGAGACTTAATTATATATCCACATAAACATGACCAGGCTTGATTTACTGTATAGTACATTCAAAAACTAATGTGTCATGTTAGCTTTATTCGTACAGTATCTCTATGTAGAAGCCCTGACGGAATTATTTATCTTGCTAGCATGTCAACAGTACAAACACACAACTGATGGTCTCACAAACGATGAGAAATGAACGGGAAATCATAGGTGGCAAGGTGGTTAACAGGTTTATGGATACTAAAAGTAGACAGGGCAGAAAAGTATTATCAAAGTTATCTGATGAGTTAGGGAGTTAAAAGCTTGGAACATATCGAAGAAAACGAAATTTCCATTTAGCCACAGGCCAAGCCTTTTGCGAATAATTTATTAGGATTGATGCGAAAAATGTCTTTCACAAACTGCTTTAAATTTAAATTAAATGGTAATGGCCACTGAACATTTGTGAGGGTTCAAGAATGTAGGAACAGTCATGCAACTTTTATATTCAAAGAGGATAGAATAGGATCAGCTGGGGGGCTGGGGACAGGGTAGGGTACAAATGTTAGTAGTTGACGGCCAGAATTTAGTGCTGTAGGAAGGGATAAACACTAGGGGGTGCCAAAACTCACCACTAAATAAATCAGTGTCATTGTAAAAATCTGCCATTGTCTCATTGATTGCATCCACTGTAACACAACAGAAAATAAAACATGACTTGAAAGTGCTTCAAATTAAAATATAAATGACAAGAATGACAGACAGTCGGAGAATATCTGCTAACTTTCATAAGGGTGACCATCGTACGCTAAAACAAGAACAGCGGGGTCTCTTTTCACTGCGACTGGAAGCGTGAATCAGTGAAGTCTTTGTTGTTGACAGGGAGCGCGCGTATGCACGCCTTTCAAAACAGAAGTTACAGCACGGCTGCATTACAGCTAATACTGGGAGCCGTGACAATGCGTCTTTTCAGTGGGATGACAACCACTGGCGTCTCTGAGGATGGGATTGGAGATTAGAAAATGCTGTTTTCCTCCTACGCAGCGCATAAACTACCAGTATGTACATTCACTCTCGTGCACGTCATGTGAACACGGATGCATAAACGTGCTTGTCCTGGTCTCTCTTTCTCCTTCTCCAACACACACAAACACACACACACAAGCACACTTACGATTGAGGACCCTGACAGTGATGGGTTGCTTCTGCTGTATGGTCTGCGTGTGCGGGAAACGGGCGTAACAGATGTAGTCATTTCTTGAGTCCTCCTTCAGGACATTGGAGAAGTAGAGATCTCCGTTGAGAGCCTGTGAAACCCTGCTGCTCTGCGGAAGCCTCTGGAAGTCTGAGAGAGAGACAGCCATTAGATTGGAGAAGACGCATCGCTGCCATTTGGAAACATTGACAAGGGTTCTGACATTTAAAGGGCCCATATCATTATCAACTTCCAACTGTCATTTTGGACTTTTTCTCGCTTCGAGCTGAACATTCCCTTTCAGTTGGTGTTGCGCTTTATTTTTTAACTATCTGACTGTATAAATGATGTCACACCTGGGTCCGAGACAGATTTCAAAATGACTCCAGCCCTTTCAAGTCCCTTTAGACACCACCACTGACCGCTGGAAAAAACTGCATTTTTACGATAGAGGACCTTTAATTGCCTACCGCAAAGTTACAGGCTTGGAGATGCAATTCCATGTGACAGTGCTTTACTTCAGCAGAGATTTCATATCTTTTTATGTTTTGTCTCAAATAACAACAAAGTAGTTGTTTGTGGTTTGTTACAAAGTGACACAAACGTTTAAAAAAAAAAAAGTGATGTGTAGTCCAATTTGTTTGAAGGGCTTACTGTTGTCCATCCAGAATATGATAGGAGGGGGCAAACCAGCAGGGGGTCGGCACTGTAACACCAAAGACATGCCCTCCCGGACCACGATTGGCTCATTTCTTTCCTTTGACCACAAGGGGGACCCTAGGTAGATGGGAGAGAGAGCAGGAACACAGGTCATGCTTACGTGTCATAATCCTCACAGCTGGATGAAACAGGAGTTGGAAATAATACGTGTCTGGCATGATGCCAGAAGGGAGGTGGGGGGGGGTGGGGGGGGGGGGGATTTGTGTGTTGAACCACAACACACATGAGAAAAAGGGATGTGTTTCCAAAGCAAACATGCTGCCTTCCCCTTGTAAACGCTACCTTCTGGAAGGAGCGCAGAAGTTAAAGGTGACATACGGTTTGGAAAAGAAAGGAAAACTAAATCTACCATTTATCTGAGAAAAGCGTGAGATGAACAAAATAAAGGGGTAGATAAATTATATTTAGACACATTGGTGTATTCTTGTCAGAGAAACTCTGTCCCTTACTTGACTGTCGAATGACTATATTGTTGGAAACGGCAGTTCCATGTTCGTTCCTCGCAATACACTGGTACACGCCCTCGTAATTCTCTGCCTTTTCGCCGCTGATATTCACCACCAGGGTTCCTGAGTGGGGCCTCATTTTGACCCTGGGCTCCTGGTCAATGTCAAAGTGGGTTCCATTTCTCGTCCAGGAGAAGCTGCCGAAGAAATGGGATCATTGTATTGGGTACATACAGTCTTGGCGATTATGCATGCATGTGAGTTTGAGTGCATTTATGCCTGTGTAAGCACAAGTTTGTGTGTGGAGACACCTACCTGGGATGGGGCTTGCCTTTTGCCTCACAGTGGATGATAATGTTCTCCCGGGGGTCGATGATGTAGTCCTTGGGGGATTGGTGAGTAATGGTTGGTGGCTGCGGCACTAGAGGTGTTCAGAAACAGGGGGATATTCAATCGCTAGCTTTACTGCCTAGCTAAGCTCTTATCTAATGCTGTATCGACCACACATGGCCAGCCAGTACAGATCACATGCACACTTACAACACTAAATTTAATCGGAGTGCCTTTTCTGAGAAATCTAATTTCCTGTTGCAAAGGTCCATGCAAAATACTCACTTATTGGTATTGTTATGATCCTAAGTTTGTGTGTATTTTTTTCAGCCACGCGATGACAACCAATGTATTATGGCAACTGACTTAGCCATGCTGTTTATAACTGAGTGGGAAATGCTTCACTTCAACAACACACAACAAAGAGTGCAAAGAAACAAGGAGACATCTGCATGCACGTCTAGAAATCCACGGCAAATCACACGCAGAAAAAAAAAACACTCCAGAAAAGGATATAATATAACGCTTAAAAAAAAAAACTGCTTGCACAAACTGCAAATTTCACTCTTGTTTGGAACTTACATCCTTTGAGAACTTCAGCGTTTCCCCCAAGAAATGGCAAATTGTGAGAGTGAATCAGATATTAGTTGTGAAAAATATATTTACATTAAATTACATGCTTCAAAAAATTTGTAAATCTTGGTGCCCTACTGGATTTCCCCCTTACATTAACAGAAAATATGGGGGAAGATATTAATTTTGTTGTTTAAATTAAGATACACAAACTAAGATATTCCTTCACTAGCTGATAAACATCTACTAATATAAGATGACATTCTGCAAAACACATTTAAATAGCATTTTAAAGACTTAAATGCGGACCTACATGGACTGAACCCGAACATGAATGCGTGTGTGTGGGGAAACCTCTAGACTTACGGTCTAGCGGGACCTCCAGAGCGCTGGCAAGGTGTCCCAGAACCAGCAGCAGAGCTGCGCCCATCCTCCACCTCTCCATCATTGGTTCGTGACGTGCCGGCACACACCCAGACGCGGTCGAGGTCAAAGGACACGTGCCAACCCACACCTGCGGAGAGAGGGTATATAAACGAACGTCAGAACACAGGCAATAGGGCTGACACTTTCAGTAGTTTGTTACATCGTGTATTGATCCGTTACCGAGGGGAAGAATGGAAAGAGAGAGGTGAGAGAGAGAGAAAGCACATATACATTTGTCCCTGGCCCTGAATCCCCGCTGGTTGCCGTGGCGTGACGTGCATTTTGTTGGAAGCTATCTTTCTCATCTAGTGTGTTCCGATAAGGTCTAATGTGGCCCGCACGGACTCACTCAGCTGTGCTAATCGCTGCCATAGTGCCATTAGGCATTAGGGTTCTCTGCCATATCTATCACATCGGCCCACAGATGACAGATGTCAAGGGACAGGACTCTGGGACACTGAGTCTCCCTTCCTCGTCTTATCTATCTGACCAGCTGATTGACAGGCCGATCAGCTGACTCATCCGAAATAAGGTCACATTCTGCCTCAAAACATGGCTGTCATTCGTTTATATCAAGGCATGAGGGAAGTGTAATGGGAAATGTCAAGTGCGATTGGTCCGATTGCTGTGATGCTGTCAGGTAAGTGGACAATATCAAATAAGGCATCAGATTCAAAGTTCAGGCGAGGTGATTGGTTTAAACTACCTGATGGACAGCTAATTGTTTATGGATTGTCTGTTCGTTAAGGGAGTTCTTCTTATGCAAGGTATTCCAATCAGGCCCAGGGAAATGGAAAGGACACACATCAAAACCAACGTTTTGAAGCCTGTCCCTTGTTGTCAGGCAGCATAACGCTGCCTTTAAGCCAGCGTCCAACCAGAAGCAATTATTCCTTTGAGACAGAGCCTCAAAGGCCTGATAGCACGGAGCACAAACACACAAAAAGAAGCCGTGGCAGTGTCACAACAGAGATAACACACTCCTAATGGCTTAGAACCGGACAATTTGGATGTGCTGAGACTGTTACTACTAATATTCACCACAACTCTGTGTGTAATTTAGCGCCATGGCTAAAACCATGAGTGGTCTTTGTTTTTCGTACAAACGTGCATGCAGCTTTCAAGATAGCGAGGGAGTGTCAGTCTGATCTTTTGAAGCATGACCTGGTGTCCTGCCTGTCTGTACTTGAGGCGTACAGTGACAGACTATAATAATGTCACAGCTTCATTTGGAGCCTGGGCACAGCAATTTGCTGTTATCTCAGAAGCCCTCTGTGAAAAAGTGTATTATTGTATAGAAAGAATCAAACGGAGCCCATTATTAGGTATAAAACTAGGATCTTTTATCCCTGTGCTCTCGTGCCTCTGGCTGTGGGCTGGGTCAGGGTTGGGGATGGGTTCTGTGGCTGGGGATAAGTTTGAGCAGCTGAGGCCTGGGCCCGGGGCAAAGGCAGTCCCACCCAGGACCTCCCTGGAGAACCCATGTATTTGTTAGTGCTGCCTTCTGGTAGTGATTCAGCATGCAGCCCCCGGGAGCCTGTGTCTGGGTAGCAAGGGGAAGCGACCGGAGGTAATGCTGGCTGCCCCCTGGGTCTTAACAACAGCTCTCTGGGGAAAGCCTGTATTACTGGCCTGGGGTCAGCCAATCACACCGCTGCGTAGTGTGGCCGGCAGCTTCGGCTCAGGATTCCACACAACACTCTTCATGGGGGCAATTTCATCAAGTTCATTTGCAGACTGCGGGCTTGGTTGCTGAGCTAACTGGGCTGTGGCAAACACTGGGCTTCAATGTTCTTTTTCAACACATATGATATCCAGTTCAACATTTGTGTATTTATTATGGAAAATCCCTCACAGACGAATAAAAACAATAGTAAGCATTTTTTTCTGTAACAGGTCATTAATACAAAGGCCACCTTAATTCTTCAAAACCATCAAATGTAGCCTGAACTCGGCAGTGTAGTGTTTCCGCTCGGGGAGAGAGTGAGGACAGCGTGTGACAGCAAGAGAATAAATGTGTTAATTATACATTTTTACTGTGAAATCCCAAAAGCCTGGGGATTCTTATCTGGAAAGGAGCCAGGGTTTCATCCAGGATTCATTTCCCAATTTAATGAGGTGTAGCAGCTCAACTCCAGCTGGTCAGAGAGGGTGTGTATGCGTGTGTGTGTGTGTGTATAAGATGCAGTCGACACTCCACGCCTCTCACTATAATCCCACAGTGACACCTGGCTCCATATAGGTGGGAATGAGGGCTAAAGCATCTGCTGTAGTGCTAACCGGTGTTACAAAGTAACGCATTACTGTAATCACATTACATTTGTCTGTAATACAGTAATGTAACGTATTACTAAATTCAGTAATCACAATTAATGTAACTGTGTTACAAATGTAACTGTGTTACAAAGTGCACTTTGCGTTGGTTTTACCAACTTTGCTGTCGGCTTTGTGGTATTATTTTATTTTTATAAAGAGCATAAGAGAAAGATCTTGTGTATGTCGCCCTTATTAGGATAGGGATTTGTGCTGATATGTGGGAATATGCAAGATTTAACGTTCAATTGTTAACTGGCAATTACATGACAATGCATCTCAGGCGATGTTGCGGAGAAACGCAAAAGTAATGAAACCAGAAGTGTAACGAATTTCTCTTTTTACAGGGAGTTAAAAAGTAACGAGTAATGTGTAACACATTACTGTTTTTGAGTAATGACATCTAACACAACTAGAGATGCTAACTACAATACATTATAACCCAGCGCAGCGGGTTAGTGGGAACGCTACTGCCGCCGCAACCCTTAGCTGTCCTTCCAAAGGCATGACATACACAGAATGGATTGACAGCAGTTAGTAAACAACGTGGCACTATCCTAACAGTCGTAAGCAGCCCAGCACTTCAATGGCGGTGTGTATAAATCATTAATGTCAGTGGAATTGACAGGCTAAAGGTAATTACTGTCCATTGCTATATAAGAACACCTTGTACTCAGGACTTTCACTCTGTCTTTGTTCATTTTGTAGGAGAAGAAAACACTCGGCCCTTGTGTAAAAGCCGCATTGAGCTGTCTGGCTTCTTATTCAGACGGTCTCTTCAATTAGCCCATTGTCATTTTCCCATAGCCAGCCTCTTCACCATCCCAAACTAATTGGTTTTGTGCACACGTCAGAGCTAACACATAGAAACGCTAGCATATACACACACACACACACACACACACACACACACACACACACACAGACACGCACAGACACGCAGAGATATACACACACACACACAGGCCATGGAACTCCAGGGTCAGCACATGCCTTGCTCCACAGACGGAGCTGACAGGAGGACTGAGAATCCAACCACCCCATGGTGTCAATGCAAAGCCAACAAGGGGGGGGGGGGGGGGGGGGGGGGGCAGTTTAAATACAGTAACTTCAACCATCGAAACAAAACAACACTGTAACATGTCGATGTAGGAAACTTGAAACTGACACTGATATACTACAAATGAAGGACAGCCCAAACCCGGATAGGGATTAAAGCAATAAGACATAAGACATAAGAGCATGCTCTTAGCTTTTCATCTATAAAACAATGACACTGCGTCTTACCATTACGACAGTAATTTGGTTGTCATGTCAGATAGTAGCTAGCAATTCAAAACAATGCACAATGACTACATAAGATGTCTAATTCACAGCTTTAGCTGTAGTTTCCAAATAATATATTTGCGTGTTTGTAATAGCAAAGGCGGTTAACACAGGGGTGATAAGGGATGCGCTTCAGCATGTGTGACCTCGATTCACAAAGAAACCGGCGATGCTTTCGGTGCAGCTATGGCTGTTATCAAACACACTTACGGCAAACCAAGAGGCAAGCAGCCCCGCTGGGGAGTGATTTAATGTAGTGAAGGGGTGTTCATCACCAGGACAGTATTGGGGGGAACATACTTGTTCGCTAACTCAATCTGGCTCCCAGGCTGAAGAGGGCCTGATCATTATTCAAGATGGCAATGCCTCTCAGCCGGCTGGGAGCTGTCTGCTCCACAGATTTGGGAGGTTGGTAAGGGGGGGAGCTTGTGCCAACCTTGGGCATAGGATGACTAGATGCTTTTTCTAACACAGTTCTCAAGCTTTTTGACTTACATGCACGGAGGGGCTGCATAAATAGTGTAATGTAATGTTGATCATATGGTATGGTCGAGTGGTTTCTATGGCAGCTGCACCAATAAAGCTGCTATCCTAACACAGACACATCAAGTGCAATCACGGGTTTGTTTCTCATTAGGGCAGACAACCGCCATGTCGAGACGCTGGCTGTTTATCTGTATCCCGTCAAGAAACTATATACTATGCTGCACTGGGAAGTAAACATCTCTGCGAGGAAGGTACAGTTAAAGTGAAGGGACAGGGGTATTAACAGATCAAATGATGTGCAAACCGTCTGAAGTATTGAAAGGGTCTCCGGTCGGATTTTTAAGAAGGGGAAGTTAAGGGCCCCGATGCTGTTTGACTGCCGACTTCAAAATGAATTTGCAAGACGCGCACGCTGCTCCATCAATTACCGCGGGAAACATTTTGGATCTATGTCACATCCCGAGCAGGGAGTGTAAAGGGGCATAAATGAACGCTCCCTCCCCTCGGCAGCTCGCTATATTGATGGTAATCTCTTCCCTGTTTTTTTTCCTGCCGCTCTATCTAGTCTAGCATTCTCACCGTTCCTTTCTTCAACTGTCAGACGTCTCTGGAAGAAGGCAGCCATCTGCTATGAATCAGACCAGGCTCCGAATCAAACATAACAACACGGACATGTAGCCATGTAAACACAGACACGCGCACAGGATGGGAATCCACAAATCACAGTCTCTGGCACAATCAGAGGCACCCAGAAGAGTCACATTAAATGCATGTGAAAACATACGCGTCCATCGTTTTGAGACAAAGCGATGACGCACACACACATGCAGATGCTTCAGAAGTGAATAGAGGGGACAAAATGCATTTAATGTCAGGTAAACTCAAATTGAATCGCAAAGAAGATTGCTGTGAGGGAGAAAGGCTGTGACCTCGATAGCAACATGCGCTAACACTGGGACAACAATGAGATATAGCAAAAGATAATGCAAAGATAACGCCACAGATTGCAGAAAGATAACACACGAAAACAACAGAAACAACATCAAGACAGCAACAAAAAATATAGCGATATCACACATGCAACAAAGTCATCATGACAAAACAAAAAAAGCAAACAAAAAAACACCGAAAAATGGCACCCGGGCCGAACTTCAAACACACAGTAGGCCAATGAACAAAGACAGTTTTAGGGTGGAGTGCAGAATTGGTAAACAGCGAGTGACATAACAAAGACAACAGACAGATAACAGAGACTACCAAAAAACTGGCAGCACTCGATCAGACAGCACACAATCAGACAGCAGAAAACACACAGTGTGAAGATAAATAAACACAATATAAAAATTCTAATTATGGATGACCTGCACTTCAGAGGGGTAGATTCTCAAATAAACTATATAATTACTGAAAAAATGTATGAATATTAAATATGAAAATGTTGCATAAGTAATCATCATAAAAATGTAACTTTAAAAAAAAGGAAAAAAAGAAACGTCACTGTTGTGACAAAAAGCCAATTTTTCAGGACTTTAGAACAAAGACCCATTTTTCAGAATAGGGCAAACACATTTTGCATACGTCTTGTGGGGTGGCCCCAGAGCTGCATGTATATTAAATAGTATTTAATTCACAGGATTAGACAATATTAGACATTATTAGATGGTTATTCATGATATACAGTACAGTATACCGTTACCATGATATAAAATAACCATTATATACCATTTCATACATAAGGTATTTGATCCTTCACAAACATGCTGTCATTAATAATGCTTAATTCATTTTTGGCATAATATACCACTGTCAAATTCAATATAAATTGTAAGAGTTACAAGGTTTTTGTATGACACATGACCTATCGTATGCCGATAAGGAGGTCAAAGCATGCTTTCAAGCCTTTGAGATACAGAACTAAAGCCTTTTTGTGGCGGGAATGTTCATGTGAAGATGCTGACAGTGGGAGTTTTTGAGACCCCGGAGAGGGAGCTAAGACTCCTCTATCTGTCCCCTCTCTCACCGCCTCTGAACTGCTGACTGACTAGTGTCCTAAAGCAGACCCCGGAGAGCAAACTGCATTCAAACATTCACTCTGTGTGTGTGTGTGTTGGGAGAAGGAGGTCATTCTGGCCCTGGGTAAACTGAGCTGACCCTTTTAAAACTATTTAGGCAAAATAGCACCTGACTTACAGTATGTATTTATGCAGTGTATATTTATTTATTTATTTTCAGACTAATTATTACCCACATTGTTTTATTATCTTAATGATTTTCTGGAACTTGGATAGAGGGTATCAATCAATCAATCAATCAATCAATCGTGTATAAGTGAAAATGTGCCACGCCCGGGGGTGCTGTCTAGAGCGACACCTTGCCCCTCCCGTCTCGCCGGCGTGCGTCTCACCCAGCCTCCAACGCACCCCCGGCCGTGCACCTGTACCCAACCGGGCCCTGATGGCTCATCAGCTGCACCTGTGGGGAGGGTATATGTGCAGGGTTTGGGGAGGCTTGGGTGTTGGACGTTGTGATAACTTTACTGTTTGTTGCTTACCAGTCTTTGTGAAGCACCGTACCTTCTGATCTTAGATTAAAGACGCCGAGCGAAAGCTCGCTCCGACACCAGCTTTGGGTCTCGTGTGTCTGTGTTTCCTGTCTGCGCCTGTACTCGACTCGCCGCACACGTCGCAAAATGAGGAGAGGATGAAAACCCCCAATATGGTGGAGACCAACAACCTACTAAGACACATCCAGGAGTCGATGTGCCCAGGCAGAGGGGGGTAAGGGGCAGCCAAATGAAAACCAGGGATGGCAAAGAAGACGGGTGGGACAGGCTCTCCTCTCGCTCATTAAGCAGAATGAGAGACCGTGTTGGTGTCAGACAGAGAGCTGGTTCATCAGCCTTCATGACATGACCTCGGGCCTCCATCTAGTACGCCCTGCCCCAGCTCACTGGCACGCGTTTCCCATGGGACTCTCACATATGACTGAAGCCACTGGAAATGGAAGCTGTCAGTGTAATTTAAAATGGCAGGGCTGCACAGTCCAGAGAGAGAGAGAGAGAGAGAGAGAGAGAGAGAGAGAGAAAGAGAGAGTGAGTGAAAGAGAGATAGCTTTTGAACCTGAAATAGTTAACGCAGAGATTCACAGAGCCACTGTACCGGGCTTTGTATGAGTAACAGGGAAGGCTGAATTTCATCAAGACTTTTTTGTTGTTGCTAGGAAACACAGCTATAATACGTTAACTGATCTTGCTGATCAAAGTAACCCTAATGTACATTACCAGATAGATTTTTGTTTTACTTGATATGATATCCCCCGAAGGGGGATTTCTATTTTCACCCAGTGGTTGGGGCGCTGGGTCAGCCAGCTATTAATGGAGCTTGCAAGGTTTAAAATGATGCCCACATAAATCAACACAATTCATGTTTTAGTTTAGCGACATCTCTGGTGATAAGTGGGAACGCATTTACAATGCCAAAGTCAAACACATAACTTCATTAGACTGAAGAATGCTTTTATTCCCCTTCTTTAGAAAAAATAAAACAAACATAACTCTCCTTGACAGCGAGTGTCGCCTGACCAAATGAACCAGAAACTGAATTTCATAATTTCACACTTGATCAGCTGGTCTAGTCAATGTCTCTGATAGGTCAGCTGTAAAAATCTAGCACTTGTATATTAGTTCTATATCATCGCCAAACCTGAACAGAATATAGCGGTGCACAGCATTAGCATTGCATCTTGGTTGTGTTGGGACAACCTTAATCACACGTCATTTACTGGTGGATTAAAGTTGAACCCCTGTGCATGTCTGTGTGTGTGTGTGTGTGTGTGTGTGTGTGTGTGTACACAGAGCACAGAAAGAGGCTTGCATCTTGACTACAATGTATATTCATTATAGCTGCATTCATACGTGCATTCTATCTAATTCAATCAATATAAATAAAAGGCATATTGTTTAGCGTGGCCCTCTGTGATACAGCATCTATCACATACAGATATATTTATCTCTCAGAGTGTAGTTATTGTTTTATGTGGCCTTAGTAGTAATATTTGGGACAAATTCAAGTATATATAGCTATATGGTCTCCTTTTATATGCATAGCAAATATTTACACCACACCACAGCAAATATTTTGCTGTGGTGGATGGCTGGTTTAATGGATGGTTAGATAGATGGATGGATGGGTAAAATATAGGGGTTTGGGCTGGATGGGTGGCGGCCTAGGTGTAGCTGGAATCTAATCCCTGACTTAATTGGTATGAATGATGAAGACAAATTGAAACAGATCGGTTGAATCAGGATAACAAATGAAAGAGAGGAAGAATGCCAGAGGGGCATTCGTTGATGCAGCTTGCGCGAACATACACACACACACACACCCACCCACCCACCCACACACACACACACACACACACACACTACAAACAAACATGCAAGCACACAAGTACGCCGCCGCGGTGAAACTTGTGAAGTTAAGAAAATACCCGGGGCTTACTTGTAAATCAATATTATCCATCTCTGTTCAATTAAATCACAATTAAGCTCACGCCAGCAGTAAATACACCAATCGTTCTTGGTGAGAGCTTATTTAAAAAAATAAAATAACCCCATCGATTTCTCCGATACTCTACATCTATTCATAGAATGTCTTCTCAAGGCCAGCTGGGTAAATGAATGCAAAGCGTTTCACCTGGTCTATGTGTGTCGGAGAGGTGTGTGGAAGCTTTGAACGCTCTCTCCCTGGGCCTTCTAATGGAACCAGATCAATTGACATAGATGGCAAGCGGGCTGGCACAGTTGCCACATCAAAGAGATTCTAATAACTGCACACTGTGGCCATTACCGAGACTGAAAAAAAGCCACAGTTATATTGGCTTCAAAGACAGCATGGCGCCACTGAGCATATTGTGAATGTGGGCATACACTATCATTCTTGAAACAGACCATTTGCGTGTGAGGCCATTGTGATTTAGCAGCAGAATAGACAGTATTAGTATTCACGCGCACAAAACACAAAACAACCACTTCAAATTGTGCTTTAATTAGATGCCTATTATTCGCAGCGTGATTGTAAATCAATGGAAAATAGAAAGGAAGGACCTAATGATGGACTTTGTAATTTTAATAGGAGAGGGAAAAAAAGAACTGTGATTCCTCTGTGTCTATCTAAGTTATGCACAGCAACAGCACCATGCTAGCTGAGCATTAATGGGCGTGGATGAGCTATGCGGGTCTGTCCATTACACACTCTCTCTCTCTCTCTCTCTCTCTCTCTGTGTGCCTGATAAGTTTATAACTTTGACCATTAGTGCTAGCCTGTCTCTGCCGCAGTGGTCGAGAGACATGTTCTCCCATCCTTCACCTCTCCTGTAATTTTTCTCCCTCGCTCTCTCTCCTTCCCTTTGTCACTCCATCCTTCATGCCATTCTCCTCTGTCATTCCCTCCTGCCTCACTTTTATTCATTTGTCTCTCTCTCCCCCCCCCCCCCCCCCACCACCACCACCCTTACCTACGACTGACTCTGGCATTTTTCCTCTGTCTTTTTGGAACCAGCTCTCTGTTTCAGGCCCCAGCTCTTGACTCGGCATGTCTCCGCGTTGCTCTGCGAAATAATTTACCGCATGCGGCGCTCCCGCGGATGATTGAAGCGTAATTAGATGGCGGAGACAGTGGAAGCCGGCGGAGAAGCCCCCGGTGCCCGCCTTCGTCAGATGGTCCGTCTCACTCGCGCTGGCTTTGCCCTTCAAAAGTGGCACTTCTGCGAGGGGAGGAGGTGTGCCCACCCAGCAGTGCCTCACCGCTGCCAGCGACACGCTCACTTGGTTTTTCTGCCCCCCCCCCCCCCATAATAACAGTGTTCTTCACTTTTGCGTTTGCTGCACTCCCTTGAAATTTTTTCCTGTTGATTAATGTGAAACTGTTTCAATAAATAATGACGCTGAAAGGCATGAAAGTAACACAGTGGAAAGGAAATCTGGTAAATGATCTTCTCTAAGTTCCACCAAAAATGATTGAAATTTACTAGCTAGTAGGCAATAACTAATCAACGTTGTCAACAAAATTCGATAAACAACTAACTATCGATTAGTTGGTCTATGACAAGCACGCTGTTCTGAATTCTTCGACTTTAATAATTAGTTACATTCTAATATACTGTATAGTGAATTTAGTTTCTTTTTACTCTTATTTCTCGGTTGTTACATTATTCATATATAAATACGTTCAACTCTCACTGATGCTCCGGGTTCTATGAGGGGTGTAAATAGTCTCACCAGCAATCATTCAGGGTCGAAAACAACACACACTGTAACATGTGTCACTATTGAAATGAGAGAAAAAAAAACGCATTATATATTATAAGGAGGGCTTAATGAATACCTATATATTTTTCAAAAAGCCACTGTGTTATGCTTTATGTTTGTATTTCATGCATTTATAAATAGATCAATCTTTAAAAAATATTTGTATGTATGTATTTTGGTATTGTTTGTATTTTTTTAAAGCAAGCCAACTAATTGATTAATTGTAATACTAATCGTCAGACAATCAAGGGGAGGCCTTCGCTGTTCAGGCTTGAATTCAAACCAGAGTGATCACAGGACCCAATCAGCCAATTGTGCAACACAAATCTGGCTCCAGAATGGCACCTGTCAAGCCCCCAGGAGCGGGGAGTGAGGCTTGCTCCCTGGCTGGTATGGTGGCCGATCCTGGTACAGTACTACAGCCAAATGCTTCAGAACTACTAGCTATTGATGGGCGTTAGAAAACATGCGCCTCTAAAACTATTATAAACATTCCTTGCATGTCAGTGAGATTTTTTTCAAAAGTCACCTGGAGCCCAGGAAAGCTTGTCGTTGCGTAGTCATCACAAGGCAACAACATGGATTCGCGCATGTGAGGTAGGCACAGAAGACACTAAAGCTGCCTTCAGATGATAAGAAATTTGCTCTTCGCTAAAACGCGAGGTAGGGCACAGTGCAGACACTTGGTGCAGAGGTAAAGTGAAGCACAGGTATACATCATCAAAAAGCGGGCAAGGTAGCTATTCACCATGTTTCTAGACAATAAGGATGCCACCTTACCATTTAGATCAGACGGCAACGAAAAAAAACGATCAAGAAGAGATTGGGTGTATGAAACGTTGTCTTGCTACGCAAAAGGAGAATTCAACTTGGTCAAAGAGCTAAGTCCCATCTGACTATGATTTCGCCATGCATTATTTTTCCTGCAAAGAATGTGGTATGTTAATTACACACAGTATGTACAGAATGAGTTTTTCTTCCATCTCTACCTCCCCTGCTTGCATATGTCGCTTCTGGCTACGTCACATACTGTACAGCTGTTATCTCATTGGTTGAGCTTTGTAAGGTCAGCGGCACCCAAGGTCAAAGTTGAAATAATTTAAACGTTCGGTGGACATTTCGAGCGGTGCGCCACGCCAAGGTCAGCAGTTCTGCATAGTTGGGCGCCACCGCTCTCCCCATAGGAAAACAATGGCACAGCCAGCACAGAGCGGTTTTGCTGCTTATTGTGTGTAAAGGGCTTAATGCGCATGCTCTGTGCTGGTCATGCAAGATGAGAGTCCCAACACACGGAAGTTTACTGGTAGTCTTTGCTGGTATGCACAGGTTTCATTGAAATAAATGGCTGCCATTTTGACACGCCTTATCTAGTTCTTATAATACATCCATGGCACCCGCCTAGCTTTAAAACAACTCATCACAAATCGATGGTTGATGTCACACACACTACATCCATGTTTTATGCAGCCTATTGTTTGAATACAATATTAAACGTGCAAAACGCTTATGCAGTGTGTACTGCATGACGAGTTAACAAGCTGATTCTACGGGAATACACAGTGTCAAGTTAGCTACAACACATTACCGTGCATTCACCAAGAACACGCCTGGCATGTACTGTATAGCAAGAAAGCTAGCCGAGGTGTTATCTACCGTCAGAGCTCTCCGCCAGCCGCGGGGCGAAAATAAGGGGAATAAATGTGACAACACAGTGCACACAATGTGCCTACAGCATGTGCTGACTAGCACTGTACACTTACACGCCGCATTCAAATGAGAAGCGTGCAAGACAAAAAACACACAGGTGGGCGAAGAAAAAAAATGAAGGAAGAGTGACAATCATTGTCATGACACCTGCGTGTCGATTCCAGACACGTATATGCCAAGCCCGGGAAATGTGCTGATCACCACACACACACACACACACACACAAAAAGGCACCGCAGTACCAGTGGAAAATTGTGTCATTTTCAAAGTGGCACTCGGCAGGCAGAGGGGCGAGTGTTGTTGCTGAGTGAGCACTAGCATGCCAACTGTCTCCAATTATCCCGCTGTCCCCTCGCGATGCGGCATAGCCTCACTGCATTCTCATCACAGCTAACCTAGACCTCGCTATGCTAGCTGTTCTTAGCTAGCGAGTGAAGAGGCTATGATTACTACCTGGAGGTCACAGAGCGCCAGCCACAACCGCAGGGTCTCTGGTACTGGCGTGGCCAAGCCGCCACAGTAGTCACCGTAAAAGGATAATAGGCTGATAATAGGCTGACTGTCTGCAGACCACCCAGAGGGTGAATATAAATAGTGAAACTGACAGGAGATTTTCCCCTACCGACAGAGTGAGAAAGGTAGTGAAAGCCTGGTAGAGAGTTTATTAAAGAATATGCTGCAGCTTTTTCCACATTATTTAACCATTTGAAGGCTCTGGGGTAACTACTGGTTGATGGGATGATGCAAGCAGTGCTGATCATAAACATTTGGGATTCGCTACAAGGAGGAATTTTAACGATGCTTTTAGCATAATTTACCTTCGTAATGTGAACAAGAAGTCAAGGGCAAACAAGCGCCTTTCTGTCTCCTCTATTCTCTGTGAACCCTATAAATACTAAATACTGGAACAAGGGCAGTGGTGGAGACGTTTAACCAAAGCCTTTTCTGAAATTAATGAGGGCACCATTGCTTCAAATTAGCTACAATTTTGGAGTCATTTTGTAATAATTGAATGCATTGTCTTGTCCAAAGACAGAGATATGGAAATACCTTGTATTGCTCAAAATGAGCAGTACACTTTTAATGGAAAATAGTTGCAAGTGACTACAATATTGTTGGGGGCTAAACCTGTAAGCTAGCAGCCTTGAAACTTCAGGTCCATTTGGATTTGAGAGTTGCAATGAGAGCTAGCTAAAAAAGAGAGTACGATTTTGAAAATCGAAAACCCAAAAACCCACCCCCTCCTCCGTTGGGCTGCCATTGACAAACCTGTTGTAGCTGTTCGCTTGCATTTATGTGATTGAAACATAAATCCAACCAGGGAAAAGAGGACCTGAGAATTATTTCGGGAGGCGTCAAAAATCTAAATGTGCAGGGGCGATCAACCAGAGCATATATTCTCACAGAGCATTTCACTCATTGATAGCTGATGGATGTCTATGGCATTTCTAAGAAATTACACAAAATGTATATAATAATACCTATATAATGTACCTTTAAATTATATATAAGAAAAGTATGTATTTCCTGTGTAACACGTAGCCTCCTCTTTTGATAAGTTCAGGTCATTTGGAATTCATAAAATAATAAAATTCATAAAAATTCATAAACATTCATAAAAATAAGAAAGAAAGAAAACAGTAGATAATATGTTCAATGTTCAAACCCACTGATGCTGAATGCCATTTACCTGTAACATGCAGCACATTTTTAACCTCTTTCATTCTGATCTTTAGGCTAACACTAGTCTCTCTTCTTTGCAAAGTAAAAACAGCAGCAAATCAAACTCTGCTTCAAAGGCAGGTGGAAAAAACTAAGTTTACGGCTATTTACATAATATATACAGACACAAATCAAGTGTTTTTTTCAGAAAATATGAGCTCCCAAAAAAGGAAAATTTTAAGTTCTATATTTACAATGGCTCTAAGTATATCTCTTCAAACAGTGTGCGTTGTCAGAGTCGATAGAATGTTAAGTTTTTGGATAATATTTGCCTTACTGTTCACGCGCAGAAAGAGAGAGAGGAAATTACTAAATAAGAGAATAAGGGGAGAGGACAGGTTTTGCTTTTAGCCGTGAGTTGTTATCAGCGCAGGATGATGGCAGCTAGCATAGGGAGATATCATTTCCGTAAAGACTGGCTGTTGTCTGAAAGCAAGCAGCTGTCAGGTGGAATTGCCTCTCCGACACAGACACCTCAATCGAGGGCAACCCTTCCCATAATTCAGTCTGATTGGCTCAAGGGGGAAAATGGCAGCCTATGGTGAGCGGATCGTTGACAGGTCGGAATTGGCGGACGCCAACCCCGGCGTTTACCTGTTATCATCCTGTCTCCTCCATGCGGCGAAAAGCTACGTGAACAAAATGACACAGAGAATATAGAGTCCAAGGTGTAACAAGAGGATGCGCGCAAACACAATCTCTCACAAACACACACACACACACACACACACACACTAAGTACTCTTATCTGCGGCTTGTGCAGAGAGGTGAGTGACAGCGAAGAAGGCTGTTTTGTGGTGGCAGGGGGAGTGGTGGTGGTGGTGGTGGTGGTGTGTGTGTGTGTGTGTGGGGGGGGGGGGGGGTG
>JAODLI010030955.1:0-19701 GCA_027575585.1 Percopsis omiscomaycus | reverse complement strand
GTGCTCTCGCTCTGCTTGTACACTCTCAAGCTCCTCAGAAAGATTCTTCACCTTTTAGATTGGTGACATTTAGATTATTCATTTTACGCCACAGAAGATTCATGCTATACATTCATTATAGATTTGATTTTGCGTTGTCATTTTAATTAGACAGGTCTTACATGGTTCTGCAGTTCCTCCAACTTCTCCATGGTAGGACTGTCCTGGTTGGACATTTGGGAAGCCTCAAGGTGTCTGATCTTCTGCTTCTGTTCCTGAATCGTCTCTAGAGCGGTCCTTAAGTCCTCCTGGTTCTCAATCATCTGTTTCAAACCACAAGAGCTTAGCCTGAACAAAAAAAATTGGATTAAAGTGATTTGATAACTTACCATCTCAACATTTTCCTGCATGTCTAGCTTGAGCTGATCTCTCTCTTCGGTGAGAGACGTCACTGTGGAGAGCAACTTCTCCATGTCCTCGGTGGAACTTGAAGAACTGCTCGCCTTCTCAGACAGGAGGTGCTCTTGCTCTGCTTGCACTCTGTCAAGCTCTTCAGTCAACTGATTAAGCTGGGAAAATAACAGCTGTTTAGAAGTCGTTTGCTTGCATGTTTATTGGTGAAAATTGTTGACATTACTACATGAAGAGCGCATAAGAACTAATGCAGATTGAGTCTTTAATTTAACAGCTTGGACCGAGGAAAACCTACTAACAATATTAACAGAAATGTAACAAAATATTGTGTATATTAGCTTGAGAGTCATACTTGTTCTTGCAGTTCTTTGCCAATCTCTTCCTCTGTGCTTCGCGATTGTTCACTGTCGGCAAGCCTCTCTTCCAAATCTTTAATCACCGGTTGCATCTCATGTAGTTTTTGTTCGAGGGCAGTTCGTTGACTGTCACTTTCATCAAGCTACACCAAAAGTTGTTTTCATTTCACAAGTTGTCCCATGTTTAAAAGCACAGACTCCAGTGGATTTGTATAACTGATCAAATAAAAAATTGTCTATTCAGAGGAAAAGCAACTTACCCTAGAATTTGCCTGCTCTGCAGTGGCGAGGAGCTGGTTTCTCTCTTTTCTGGAGTCTTCCAGGTCTGAGCGGAGCGCGTCCACCTGCTTGGTCATGTCGGCACACCTCTGGGTAAGGTCCTGCTCTTGCAGCTGTGCGGCGCTCAGCTCAGCCTGGAGGCTATCCCTGAGCTGCTGGGCTTCATCCTGGCTGTGAGCTTGAGCAGAGAGTAGGCTGTCCCTGTGGGTCTGCACACCACACAGTTCCTTGGTCAGCTCACAAACCTGTAACAGCAGAGGGGTGGAAGACTCAATCACATGATGATCATAGATTGCAAATCTGAAACAGTACAGATTAGATTTAGCTCAAGTCCTCACCTGCTTCATCAGGTCATTGACTTTATCTGGAAGGGCCTGGAGAGAATCCAGCTCATGCAGTTGAACTCGGAGAGCTTCCTCTGACTCACGAGAGGCGGCTAGCTCCTTGTTCAGGTTCCCCACCTTTCTCTCAAGATCCACGCTGTCGATGAGGTCTGAAAACAAAGTGGACTGCATCTTAGAGATTCTAGACCACAAGAATGGCTGCTGGCTAGATCTTTTAAAGCAGTGCTCAACCTTTACATCTCTGTAGCTTCCTTACTTCAATATCAAGCCCACACCTTTGCAGTAGGTGAAGTTTTTGGCCCGTCACTTTGGGCATTGTTTCTCATAAACATCCTGACACATACTGTGCCAAAGTTTAGGATGGAGGGTGATGCAGTAGGAGACTTGTATTGCAACCAGCTTGTGCTGATCTCAAACTAGTCCTGCTTAAAACATATCTTGGATTTTGACTAGGCCCGATGTCTAGTGGCAGAGAACAATTCACATAGTTGCAGTTCTGATAAATTCCCACCAATGAATTATGCTACCGTTTAGCTGTAACAAATCCTATATACCTAAGATTAATAACTTTTCTACGATATTTCTAGTGTAAATGCACGCCACTGCATTTACACTACATAAACCTCTCTGGACTCACTTTTGGGGACTTTGCCGTCCAGCAGGGTGGTGAGCTTGGTATTTTCATCAAAGGCAACATTGAGCTCTTTCTGAAGGTCTGCTTGCATCTTTCTGTAGCGGGACTTCTCTGCCTCTAGCTGACAGCGCAGGCCATTCACCTCAGCCTCTATCTTGTCATACCGGGCTGTCAGCTCCACCTAGAGAGTACCATCAGAAGGCGAGGCTGCGTCACATTCAGTTGGCTGTTACTAATGACTACGAGCCGATGTGGTTGTGTGCGTCACCCACATCTCTCTCCTTAAGAGCTATGTTCTGGCTGCGAAGGACGGCCCACTCTTTCTTGGTGTCACGGCTGAGTCCCTCAGCATCGTCCAGGGACCGGCGGAGCTGCGAGACTTGCTCAACCAGGTCCTTCTCGCCCTGGAAGAGGAACACAAAATATGTTAGCTGTGGATGCAAATAAATCCAAGTCCATACTTTCTAGCATGTCTGGGCATAGTACAGGCTACACAGAGGGTCACCGTACCAAACTTTGCAGCTCCTCTGCCCAGTCAGATTTCTTCTTCAGCTCCTCAGACATGGCTCCCAACTTGCCCTTTAGAAATAAATATTCCATTTAAAATATTTATTTGGCAAATACTTTTTAATGAGCATAGGTCCACTACTCTTACATCAAACTCTCTGCATTTCTGCTCCGAGGATTCAAGTGCCTTCTTCAAAGTGGTAATTTCCTTTTGTAACTCTTTCTGTGAAATCACACAAAGAGCATGTAAATATGAAAGCACCTTTTATTCAAAAGATTTTTTTTTAAATTGGGAAAAAGATAACACACAATTTCTATTTGTAAGTCAAATAAGAAATTCTGCTAAAACAAAACCAAACACTGAATCCAACAGCAAAACAATAGATTCTAATCATCCCTGTGAGAACGTCACCTCATGCTCCTTCATAAAATCCTCCTCCAGGAGTTTAAACTCATCCAGCGACTTCTGCTCCTCCAGTTCCTGTGCAAGGGCAGATTTCCCTTTCTCCAGGCTTTTGATTTCCTCCATGAAGATGCCAAGCTCTTGCTTGAAATAATCCCTCTCAGTAACCACCAGATCCTACAATCATATCATCACGTTTAATTAATTTTCACCTTAATATAGTTTCGATGCAAATGTGTCAGCAGCGCAGGGACCTACCATCGCTCTGTCCCCAGTGGCCAAAGAATACACACTACTCCTTTAACTTAGGGGTAAGTAACCTTATTGATAAATCACTTAACAGCAAACAGAGGCCAAGAGCCAGGTTTCATTACTCAGGCTTACCTTCTCTGAAACCAGGTTCTCATACAGCCGGATGGTCTCAGCGAATTCCGTCCTCATCTGAAACACAAGAGCTAATGATTAGTACTAATCAGTTACTTACTACCTAAGTAACAAAGACTACAAAGAGAGAGAGCGTGCGTGCATGTTGTTTAAATAAGTGACCGACCTGCTCATCAGCTTGGGCCTGCACCTCCAACATTTTCTCCAGGTCGGTAACTCTGAGCTCCAACGCAGCTGCCTTTTCGACAGCCTCTTGTCTCTGCTGGGCTTCTGTTTCCAGTTGGCGCCCCAGCTCCACCAGTCTTTCATTTAACGTTCCCAGCCTGGCCATGCTCTCCTCCTTCTGTCTGGTCTCCGTCTCCAGCTGCAGCTCCAGACTGGACACTTTATCTGACCACTCGTGCATGCAGTGTGGCGATACAAACTCCTTGGGACTGAAAGCAGAGAGGTGGCGCAACAGATAACTATCTGGTGTCTGGAGGACTGGAATTCTTCAGCATAGACCATATCGACTTTAGACAAGACACTGCAGGGATGTACATGATATACATGAAATATGGTCAAATACACTCACCGGCCACTTCATTAGGTACACCTTTTCAACTGCTTGTTAATGCAAATAGCTAGTCAGCCAATCACTTGGCATTAACTCAATGCATTTAGGCATGTAGACATGGTCAAGACGATCTGCTGAATTTCAAACCAAGCATCGGAACGGGGAATAAAGGAGATTTAAGTGATTTGAACGTGGCATGGGTGTCCAATGGGCTGGTTTGAGTATTTCAGAATGCGCTGATCTACTGGGATTTTCCCGCACAACCATCTCTAGGGTTTACAGAGAATGGTCCAAAAAAAGTGAGTTCTCTGGCCGAAAAGGCCTTGTTAATGACAGGCAACAGTAACTCAAATAACCACAATAAGCATCTCTGAACGCACGACACATCAAACCTTGAAGCAGATGGCCTACAGCAGAAGAAGACACCGGGTGCAACTCCTGCCAGCTAAGAACATGAAACTGGCTCACTAAAATTGGTCAATAGAAGATTGGAAAAACTATGCCTGGTCTGAATCTATGCCGTGAATCCACGAAGAATTAAGGCAGTTCTGAAGGCAAAAGGGGGTCCAACCCGGTACTAGCAAGGTGTACCTAATGAAGTGGCCGGTGAGTGTATAAGCAAATGGTATAGCTGAAACACTGAATGTAACATATGTAAACCTTTCTTTACTGAGGTGCCTAGAACTACATCAACATATTGTTCACCTTTCTCCAAAGCTGCGAATGTTCACGTTGCTCGGATGCGTGATGTCCATATCAAATGTCGACTCGTCTGGGATTTCCCAACGAGAATCGAAATCCTCGTCATCTGATAAAAAGAAAGAAGTTGGCACTGTGTGTCAACGAAACAGGACAGAATGCATCTAGTGTAGATTCAACGAGGCATGTCAGGAACTGCAACTCTCTGGTCTTTATGCCTACCTTCACCAAGCTCCGTTAAGGCAGACTGGTCGGCTTTCCTCTTCCGGGGGACTGATTCTGCAAAGCTGAGATCTGTGTTGTCAGCATCTTCCCCTGATGTTTGGGCAAGCCTGAGGAGCTTCCCACCACCCCAGGTGACCCTTCGTTTCGGCAGCTTAAGGCATGACATGACACAGAGACAAACCAAGTTAAATTCGTCTCCTGTTTGTTGCTGCAAACAAGTGGTTCTCACACTTTTTAACCTACAACCACCACCAAAAGAAGTAGTACCTCAGCACTGACAAATTGTTGCTGTAAAATACCTTTTTCACAGGAAATAGGTTTGAGCTGGTGACCAGGAGTTTGGTCAGATTCCTGATCCGGTCTTGTTGTTCTCGCTGGAGCTGGTCCTTCTCTTGAAGGATTTGGGATAGGGTTTCCTTCTCAGTCACTGTGGTCTGTGTGACTGAGGAAACCTACAATGTCAAAAGGTTGGGAAGATTTCAAAGAGTTAAATAATTTAAAAGTAGAAATTACAAAAAGCAATCATGGAAATACACCTTGAAAGACCCACAAGCAAAGAAATAATGGACATATTAAAGATGAGGGGTAAACTTGCCTCATGAAGCCGCCGCTTTAAGTCCACAATTTCATTGCGATATCTTTTGAGTAGTGCTCCATCATCCGAAACCTCGGTAACATGAGGGTCGTTCTTCATTTTCTTTGCTGTACTGGCAAACTGGCAAGGACAAAATTCCCCAAGAATAGTTGCTCAGTCATGAAGATCACTTCGGAGGTGGTTTCAAAATATAAAAAAAAGAAAGATATACAATAGAATTGTGTGGGAAAGAAATCTAAAGATCAAACCTGAAGAGTGGTAAGGGTTTCATCTATTGTGGCAGGAGTGATTGTGGCAATGATGACCGTTTTAGCGTTTCCACCCAAAGAATTCTGCAGGATGCGTGTCAGCTTGCTGTCCCTGTAGTTGGTAAAACCCCTGAATGGACAGAATGAAATGCACAAATTGTCAAAAGATACAGGGTATGTTTTAAGAACATTTATGCATTTTTTGAATTGCTATAGTTAGGTGTGTAGACACCTTACTTAGACACCTCAAACAACTTAAATCAACAAGAGGGCAGACTACTGGCAGCAATACTGATACTTGAGTAAGGCTTATTCTTCTTATAGTACCAACGCAAGCTAAATTATTAGCAGACATAGAAATGAGCCAGTTGATTGTTTTACCAACCTTTGGCTCTCATCAGATAGCTTCTTGATCACCTGCCCAAGTATAAAGAGGCTGCGGTTGATATTGCATCCTTCCTTGAAGCGTGTACCTAAGACATCAACAAGTATAGATCAGAGCTGGCAACAATAGCATTTTATTGATTCAAGAGTGAAAGTCAATAAAACGCACTACAGTTTTCAGTCCAGGTTACCTTCAGCTCCTGTTTGACTTGCCCTCTCTGATCCTGCCAGGTCAACCAAATTCTAGTGGGAATTTTTTTAAGGGTCAGAGACGATCATTTATAGCAACATTAACAAGCATGCTCGTCTATGCAAGCTTACCAAGTGCGACACAATAATGGCACCATCAGCATTTTCTCCAGATGCTGGGTCACTCCTTTCACGGCTCTCCAGGATCTAAGAACCATGAGATTATGGTGTACACCAAATGCTTTTCCAGAATCAGATCAATTATATTGCAGGGCTTGACATTAACGCTTGACCGGAACACGTGGATTTTTAAGAGGGCAAGTGAAAGATTTTTTTTATTAAAGAGGGAGAGAATGACGTCGATGGGGTGGGCTATGCGGAGATGAAATTAGGATCTGTAGGCTACTGTCTGTTGGAAGCATCCCAACTTGGCTGACAAGTAGGCTAAGAAACTGTATCCGTCAATTTCAGTTGTGTAGACTAGCTAATTGACTAGGCTAGACTATGTTCTCAACTTGAAAAATAAGTGGCTAACTAATGATTGAGATATGGACCTATCAACTTCAAAATAAAAGCGCCGTACATTTATAATCTCTATAAAATAAAAGTCTCAATTTAGTTACACGTAGAACAGAACATATAACAGATAAAAGTAAATATCAGTCAGATATTCAACTTAAATAATTTTCACTTAAAGTAACCAAGGGTCATCTACAGTACTTGATGTGCTTGACACTACTCCCACAACCTAGTCTACATAGAAACACCATAAGATGTCATATTTTATTTAGTTTGCTGAGAAATACGTGATATAGCCTGTTTACTAGTGTAGCTCAAATCTTTATTTCATATTGTGATTGTAAGAAAGTGACTAGTATTCCTCCATTACACCTCATCTTTAGTCAAAGGGACAAATGCCATGTTTTTCTCTTCCAACAAGTAACCTTTTTACTCGTACAAGTGAATGACAAATTGACTTGTCAGATAGGACAAGTAACAAGTACATGACAATGCTTAATGTCAAGCCCTGTATTGAATATTGACGTTTAACTTACCATGCGAAAAATTGTGTGTGAGCGACTGCTACGCTGATTCATTTTCGTTTTTCCATAATGACGATTTTCTAGGGAAGAAAATTTTTAACATTATTTATTTAGGTAGGAATCGACTTAACAGCACCTAAATTATAGGAATATGAAGACATCTTACTTTCTCCTTTACGAATCCAGGCCAGAGCTTGTGAAGGGGAGGTCACCAGCTCCTCTGTCAGGTCAGCCACAAACACATTTTTCTGCAAAAAAAAAACTAGTTAATACAGTTCACTGCACCTGCAAAAATAAAAAAAGTCTACTAGTACAGCTCAAGGGGAAAACAAGCTTGACCGCTTACACCGATTGTCTCACGGATTTCCAAGGGCTTCCTTTTCCAGCTGTCAACAAGCAGATCAGTCACAGTTTCATTGTATATTTCCATGTATGACACTCTGAGAAGAAACTCCTTCTTTGGAAACTGCAGAGATGAGAGAAGCAGTTGGTTACATGCGACAAGAGCTCACACTAAACATTTTAGCACAAAAGGGCATGATGTGGCACCCACGCTTTTAATGGACTGAAAGACATCTTCCATGGCCAAAGGTATAACTCCTGGAATTAGATCATTCCCCATCATGGTGAAAGTCTTCCCAGATGATGTCTGTCCATAAGCAAATATTGTCCCTAGGGATTATAATGAAGTGATTTAGTTTTAAATGACCCATGCAGGCATGAAGACAGAGGGCTCTAGTTTCCAGACGGTGCAAGGCCAGCAATAGACTTGCGCTGTGCACCTCCACTTGCCTCTTGACCCAGAAACAAGGGCCCAGACTATAAACAACAGATTATTAAAATAAATATTTATTTTTGTGTGGATATGCATATGTCAACATCCACAAAAGAGCTTTGAATGTAGTGTGGAGAGTAGAGAAAAATGCAAGCCATTCAGAACTAAGGTGTGGAAGGGACACCTACCATTATATCCCTCGACTGTGGAAACAACCAAAGGCTTGGCAATGCCTTGGTAAAGCTGGTTAGTCGTTTCATCAGCACTGAACACTCGATCTTGGAAGAGCAAAAGTAAAAGTGTAAAATAGAATTACATAAGGACAGTTGCAGTCAGTCTCAATTTCAAATGTTTTTTTGTATGTAAACATACCAAAACTAAAGCTCTTGGTCGGATTCCCATCGTCAATCTGTTGAATAGATTTTTTTTCTGCTTTCCAATACAGCTGGATAGGCTCGGAAATGTCTGTTGTAGCAACCTCCTCCCTATAAAAATGAAAATATGTACATTTTACAATTAGTGCCATTCTAGACGCGATGACATTAACATCATGAAATTACAAATCACTGCATAAATTGACAGGGAGCATTCCTACATAACTGCGTTAAGTGTGAAAAACACACGAAATACTAACAGGGCATAACGTTACATGTGACAGAAATTTTATAAAATAAATAAAACAGACTAGCGCGTATGGTATCACCTTGTATCATCTGTAACGTTAGACCAATACAAAGGGAAACAACCACCAATATGTAACGTTACTCAACAACTGAAACACTATATACATCGGTAATCCTAACATGCTTGGATTACTGTAATTATAATAGGTTATTAGCTAATCGTTGCCCTCCCACGGTTACGAATAGTTAAACAAGCTAACATTACCTTCAAGGCTAACGTTACCAGTAATTTAGTTAAGATTACGGTACGGTTTGGTCACTTGACTACGGTAACTCACCGCTCAATGAGAGGACGAATTCGAACGCAGACCTTTACAGCAGACTCTTCTGCCATTTCTACTCCGGCTATCTCCCAATTACGGATTTAAAAATGTTACAAATTCAGTTTATGAAACTTGAAACGCTATCTGCCATCCCAGCGACGTTACACTCGTTTAGTCACTTGTTCTGTTTGAAAATCCGCTCCTTTGATTCTGATTGGTCAACGTAAACCGATCGGCTTCTTCTTCTTCTTTTTTTAGTTTAAGGCAGGCTGAATACTTTTGCAGCGCAATGCTGCCTCTCCCCGTCAGTTCACCGAACTACCTACTCAGATATGGCTAGTCCGGTGGATCTAAGAAACTGTAACCTGTTTTTTTACTCTAAATTATTTTATCTAAAATTGTTTCTATTGAATATGTGGTCACACCAAATCGGCTAGATTAACATATAGTTGCTTCGTCTCCTGAGACTCGTGATCCCTAAAACGGCATCCACACGAGAGGGTTTAACACTTTTATAAAGTCAGATTTGATTTAAACTGAAGTATATTATACTAGGATTTTTCTTAGTTTTGAATGTATGCACAAATACATGAAATATATGCAAATATTAACGTAGTGCACATTTAAAATTTGTAACACCACGCCTTATGCGTCAAACAAGCGACAGATGTCATCTATACGCGTCCTAACCGTGTTTATGGAACACATGGGAAAGACTTGTAATTTATCAAAAGTGGGAGATGGCTTTTTAGATAAAAAACCTAGAAACTGCTGTGTTGTTTAGAATATTAATTTGTCTCTTGCACTGCCGATGAAGGATATCTAAAAGGGGAGCATAATTCTCTTTCTTAAAATGGCTCTTTTTCTTATGAACCGGTAAGTATCAGAATTCTCAGAATAGCTTTTTGAATTATGTTTTTATTTAATGTCAATTAATTATACTACGTCAATTAAATGTACCTAGTGTAAATGTATATGACATTATAGTCCCACAAATGAAACACTGATTCCAGAATATGAATCAATATGCACACTGTCCATGATAGTTAATGTTGTTTACAGATACCTTGGAGATAATGACGATGAGAGTGTCTCCAATAAAGAGTCTCGGTCCAAGGTTTTGTTGGCTAAGCTTCAGAAGAAGGCAAAAGAAAAGGAGAAACAAAATCTGCCATGCCATAATGAACAGCTCCCTGAACTTCAGAAAGATTCACAGCTTCCAGGGTCTATCCAGAAAAGAAAGGCTGGCGAATATGTCAATCAAGAGCTCAACCAAACAAAGAAGAGCAAAGGGGAAATTACACCTACTGAGCCTTTACATATTTACAGGGAAGAGAGTGTTGAGGGTAAAAAGAAGGAGAAAGCAAATGCAAGAAAGAAACAAAAGAAGAATACTGAATCGGGTGTGTTCTTCTCTCATACACCCACGTCTCCATGTAACCTTAGCATAGTTGTCTTTTTAATTGCATGTTGTTACAATTCAGTCAATGTTAATTTTTATTGGCAAGTGATCAACCTTTTGTCCGAAATTGCCCTTGTGTTTGAAACCAGTGTTACAAAAACAATGTTGTTTTTGTTAGAAATTGTGTGCATGCCCCTCCTGGAACTGATTTCTGAGTGGCTGGCATTCTTCCTCCCACTTTTCTATTCCCCTTCCTATATATCCATTCACACGTTTGTGTGATTAGATAGATGTCTAAAATTGTGTTATACCTATTGAGGTACACAAAATGAAGATTCGCCATACTGCATATTTTATTTTATTTATATGTAAATATAAATGTCTTCATTATTTATATTCTTTTGGATTTTTTACAGATTTAGTAAATACTCCTCCAGACTCTCCTGTAAATGAAAATAGCTTAAGGGTACAAAATGCTGGGGAAGTAAAAGTAGAAACGGTATTGCAGTCAAAGCAGGACATAGACGCAGCTGCTGCCAAAGCTGGATACACAATACTTGGAGGATTTGAGGATAGACCTGTCAAAAAGGTAAAATTACCTCCCTGGAAATGCTTGTAAACCATTTGCATGGGTGAAGTTTCCAGTTCATAAAAGCTGTTGGATTTCTCCTGACCTAGGTACACAGAGTCCTGCCTCAGTGGCTAGCTCAGCCTGACGTTATTCACAGAGACATCAAAAGCAACCTGGTCCCCGTCTCTGAAGTCCGAGGAATTTCTGATACTCTCCTGAAAACCTTAGAAAATAACCGAATTCAACACTTCTTCCCAGGTAAAAAGATTTTAAAAGATTCGATACTTTTTGTGTTGAATGTAAGCCCAAATTAGTTGAAGTGAGCCCAAATGTTCTCCCCCCCCCCTTTTTTTCCAGTCTCATAACCCACATTTTCACATTTTTTAGTTTTGATCAACTTGATGAATTTTTCTTTTCATAATTAATTTTATTTTAATATACATACTAGTTTACTTATTTTCTTAACACAAGTCACTGATGTCATGTGTCATTGGGTATCTAATTTTTTTTTTAAATAATACAATGTAATATTAATACAATGACAAGCGTGCTAACATTGCTGTAAATCTGTTGTGTAGTGCAAGCAGAGGTCATCCCAGCAATTTTGGAAAGCCTTCACCAAGGACTTTTGATCGGAAGAGGGGGTTACAAGCCAAGAGATTTTTGTGTCTCTGCACCAACGGGGAGTGGCAAGACTCTTGCATTTGTCATACCTGTCATACAGGTAAACCTGCAGCAATACAGAATATACATTATTTACTTATTTTACTAAATATTGTTTTGTAAAATTGATTTTTTTGTATCCTGTTAGGCGCTGATGGGACGAGTTGTGTGCCAAGTCAGGGCTTTGGCCATTTTGCCTACAAAAGAACTTGCTCAGCAGGTATCCATGCAGTTAAAAATAATCCACTTGTTATTTTTAATCAAATTTTCTCCATTATTTAATGTATTTTTTCTTTCTTTTTCTAAATTGTATATAATAATAGGTTTTTAAGGTATTCACATTGTACTCCGAAGGCACCCCTCTAAAGGTTGTCTTGCTGGCTGGTCAGAAGTCTTTTTCTGTTGAAGAGGCTTTACTTTCAGAAATCAGGTAAGGATAATATTAAAAGCATGCTTTTAGAAATTGAATATAAATAACAACAGCATCCAGTCATATGGAATTTTCTATTATATATGCCTCTTGTGCAACGAACTGTCTTTAACTGGGGTTTTAATTACATTTGTAAATGGGTACACTATGTCAAAGACCGTGCTGGTCAGTGAGATAGAATGAACAACCTTCAATTAACACATGCCTATGTAGTGCCACACAACACATCCTACCTCTCTGCTCCTCCCCGGCTCCAAGAAAAGCTGTATAGTCCAAGCACTTGTTAGCCCAAACCATCCACACCTTTACTGAGAAGCTGAACAGAGTGACCTAGGCTGCTCACGTGTGTCCCAAATGCAGTCAAGATAAGCACACAGGGATATTAACACTAGGCCTAAGGTTTAGACAGTCAAATGTGGTATTTTTCCACCACAGTTAGCTGAAACTACAGGTCAGGAACAGATGCTAGATGTAAGTAATAATTTGTGAGTACTTATTACTCTAGTCTTGGCTATCTACATTTTCCGGCCAGAAAGACTTCTATTGTATGGTCCTGCCTAAAAACAGTGCATTACTTACATTATAGTTATGCTAATGTTTTTTTACATTTATTTTATTTATCACAAACAGAACGGGAAACACAAATGACATTTCTATATTGTCTTTTGGGGTTGTGCCTTTTATTTATTTATTTCAGAGGTGGTGTGAAGCGCAGTTTGGCAGATATTGTTGTGGCCACCCCAGGTCGACTGGTCGACCATATCAACAAGAGTTCTGGCCTCCGTCTTGAACACCTCAGATTCCTTGTGAGTTTTTCAACCTAATCTTTTAATTTAAATAAAAAACGCATATTATATATAAAAAAACTAAAATTGTTGAGCATCGAAACCTACAACCTTTCAGGGTGGGAGTCAACCACCCTAACAACTAGACTATCCTGCCCACAATGCCATAGAATTTTCCCTCCAGCTGAGGTTTTTCTAAATTTTTATTTTATCATCCATCACAGATTATTGATGAGGCTGACCGCATGATCGACAGCGCGCAGCATTTTTGGCTCAGTCAGGTCACCAAGGCAGTTTTTAGATCTGACAGTAGCTCTGAAACAATGTCCATCTTTAGAAGGAGTGAGCCTGCACACGTCACGGCAGCCAGGTATGCTTACTTGTCACTTGAGTGTACAGTGTCTCTACAGGTAAAATATAATTTTCTTGTTTTGTTTTTTTTGTGGGATGTTTTCATTTATTTATATTTGTAATTTTCATAAAGGTTTGATATTGAAAATCCACTTTGATGCTTTACATGTTTAAGTGTATTTAAGAATTTTATGGTAAAATAATAACTTCTTATTGCTGTTAATATTGCCATTGGTCTCAGTGAAACCAACCAACATGACACCCCTTACAGTAGAATTGTCTGTGTACTGGCAGTTCACTGGTGGGAAATATACTGGCACAGTAGTAGACCCTGCTCTCTGCCTCACCACCATTTATGAAGCTACTGTATGCTTCAACTGCAGCTCTTTTATTGGGGAAAAAATATATATTAAAGGTTTGCTGAACTTCTAAAAACAAAGTTGCGTCTTGGGACCAGAATATCATTATCATATGCAGCTTAAAATTTAGCCTTTGTCCAGCAGAATTAACCAAAATCAGTCCCTGCTTGATTCCCACCATTATTGGTGACCTTCTGGCTTTGTATTGCTTTATTCCAGCCTGTCCCCACCACAGATTCCCCTGCAGAAACTACTGTTTTCCGCCACCCTCACCAAGAACCCAGAGAAGTTGCAGCAGCTTGGTCTACACCAGCCCAGACTGTTCAGCTCTCTCTCCAGTTGCTCTGCCTCTAATGCCAGCATACAGTGTAGCTCAACAGGAACAGCCTCCCAAACACAAGACCAGTACAACTTTCCTGAGGGGTTGACGGTAAGAGATGTGATCAGGAAGATAGATGGGCAATGTGCCAATCTATGTTTTTATAAATGGATGTCCATTTACACTGTGTGGTTTCTCTTTTGTAGGAGTATTATGTGCCTTGCACACTGAGCAAAAAGCCTCTGCTCATACTACACTTTCTCCTGCGCATGAAGCTAGCTCCTGTCCTGTGTTTCACCAACTCCAGGGAGGCTGCACACAGGTTGGCTGAATTAACAAACTGTTCTTACTGTGTTGTAAGGCCTATTACCGCTAAATTCTCTTGAGTATTTTACTTCAAACACACTAGAGGTAGGAAATATGTACAAAAGACGTTATCACTGAATATTTTCTTTAAATATTCAAGATTCACTATACATATTGTTGTATTTAAAGCCCCTACCGAAAAGATGGCATTAAATCAATGGTTTTGGGTCGTATCACACTGCATGTACTATTGTACAAATACAGCTGCATTTGCTTTTATCGATCAGCAGCTCTAAAATCTCTTTAGTAACTACATTTAGTTGTTTTCCAAACCAATGTAATGTTGCTACATTGCAAGTCAAAAGTTGTCTGTAAGTTATGTAGAAGAACATCCTTGTTAGTCACAGTGTGCAGTGCACACATATGCACACAAGTTATGGATCACAATGAAAATAATACATTTTGAGTATGTAAAAGAAATTCTACATGAATTAAATTATAATTAGTTGTCATCCATGTAAATAGCATATCTATGTATTTATTGTCCAGTATAATCAAATTACATACATTTATTTATACATCACAAGTTTACAATATCCCGGAGAAAACAAGTTTTTATATCGGACACCCATGTCTGTCTTGCTTCTGTTGTCCTGCAGACTCTGTCTGCTCGTTAAGCTCTTTGGTGGAGCAGAGGCAGCTGAGTTCTCCTCCAGACTGCCTCCGGGTGAGAGGAAGAAAACACTGAAAGATTTTGAAAAAGGAAACATCCAGCTGTGAGTAGTGGGTGTATGTGTGTGTGTTGTTATGCCCGTCTAGGGGAAAGCTCGTAACGGTCTGTGTGTTACATGTTATGAAAGCTGTCACTATTTCTTGTCAAAGTTATGCTAAATATAATCAGTTAGTTTCCAAGTCTACTATTTCTCAAAAATCATATACTGCACTCATCATTAAAGGTGTATGTAAGACACGCACTTACAAATGCGCCAGTATTCGGAATCCAAACAAAAATGGTCTTAATGTAAATGGGGAGCTAATTAGATAGAAGTTAACTGTACAAACAACGCTGCTCATGGGATATGCTCTGAATATCCCAGCATATACCGTCGGTGTGTATGGGGCTATAGACTAGATTGAGGTGAAAATATTACTTGCCATACGTTTTTTTAAAGTACTGTCTTATTATATTGTAGGTTGGTCAGCACAGATGCAGCTGCCAGAGGAATAGACATCAAGGGGGTCAAATGTGTTGTGAATTATGATGCACCACAGTTCATCCGGACATACATTCACAGGTAGGTTAACCTCTTTCCTAATTTACAACATTTGTATTCTATTGTTCTATTTGTTTCTATCGTTTAGTGCAAAACTATGCCCTAATCAAGGGTCTGTCTATTTTCTTTTGTTTTTGCTATAGGATTGGGAGAACTGCAAGGGCTGGAAATGTGGGTCTGGCCTTCACCTTTCTTTTGGGAGTGCAGGTAAAACCTTGAATTGACTTAAAGGAATACTTCACCCAAAAACAAAATTAATGTATCAATTCCTTAGAACGTTGTTCACATACAAATCAGAAAATCGTTACATTTACACTCTGTAGAGGGATGGAAGTACAACCTTTTTTCTTCAAGCATTCCAGGTTGTGAGGGATGCATTATGTATCCTTTCGAGAGTATTCCTTTTAATGATTTGTGAATTTGATATTCTAAATTACAAAATGTACACGTACATGTAGCAGTAGAGTAATGCCAAAGTAAAGTGTTATTTTTTTTAATTTAGCAGGAATTTTAAAAATACATTTGCCTTTGTAACACTGGTCACTACTACAGGAGGAGAACTTCCTGCAGATGGTAGCAGCCGCAGGAAGCCCTGGCATCCGAAAGCACATAGTCAAACCTAGCAACCTGAAGAGTATGGAGGACCATTACAAACAAACGCTGCTACAGCTGGCCACTGTCATTAAGGTATCACACCATAGACTTAGACTACATCTCACAGGAAACTAAAAATAAACTAAATAACTAAATAAAAAGATTGAAACTGAATTTAGTTTACACTTTAGTTTTAGAATTTAGACTAAACTGGCATTGTATGCAATTTCATATATACAGTATATGCGCGCGCACACACAGACTGCTCAAAATATTTAAGGGAACACGTAATCATTACAGGATAACTTCAAGGATATCAATCTGTCCAGTTAGGAAGCATAAGCGACTATGAATCAACGTCACCTGTTTTGGTGCAAATGAAAGTGACAACAGGGGCACTGGAGAGGCAACATAAGACAACTAATGTCAAGACAATTAACTAGTGCTATTGGCGGGCCTGCCAATTTTGGTGTTCTCTGACGAATGCCAATCGAGCTGCACGATGTGGGGGGCAGGATAGTCTAGTGGTCTAGGTGGTGGACTCCCAGCCAGAAGGTCATGGGTTCGAGCACCAGATTTGGCCTACCAGTACGCATCCTTGAGCAAGATTCCTAACCCCTAGCTGCTCCATGTAATAGCACCATGTAATTGTTAGTCGCTTTGGATAAAAGCGTCTGCTAAATTACCTAATTGTGATTGTGTGAGCACTACACACAAGTACGTCGGGCCTTCATGCCACCCTCATGGAGTCTGTTTCTGACAGTTTGGTCAGAAACATGCACACCAGTAGCCCGCTGGAGGTCATTTTGTAGACATCAGTCCTGCTGCTGGGTTGATGCCTTCTACGGACCTGTCTCCTCATGTAACTGGTATCTCCTCCATGCTCTTGAGACTGTACTAAGAGACACAGCAAACCTTGCGATGGCAGTTGGACTGCCTGTGCAACCTGAATGGGCTGCAGCCAGGTACTGCCTCATGCTACCAGTAGTGACAAAAATACTAGAGAAGAATCAGTCAGAAAGGATAAGTAGATAACAATTGTCTGTGGCCACCACCTGCACAACCATTCCCTTTTTGGGGGTTGTCTTGCTGTTGCCTCTCCAGTGCCCATGTTGTCACTTTAATATTCACCAAAACAAGCAACAGTGATTCACAATCCCTTATACTTAACTGAAGTTTAATTGACTTGGTGTTATGCTGTGATTTCCTTCCCTTAATGTTTTTGAGCAGTCTAGTATAGTCATGTTATCTTGCATGTGATGTCAGCGTTTCTGAAAAGTTCAGTTTTTCCCATCCATACTAGGCGGCAAACCTGGCATGTTTAGATTTATCCGCTTAGGAGACTGTTTCTGAAAAGCTCCTGTTTCAAAGCTGGTAAATGCTGGCTTAGTGTAAATGAAAGGCCAAAACGGAGAAATGAAGATGCGTTTTCAAACTAAACCATGCTAGTGTGGACAGGGTAAGAATCCTGACTAGAACTCTATGGGAGAGGTCCATAAGGTCCAAAGATGGCAGTTGTATTCACATACAAAGTGCCCTTGGAACACAGGATTGATGTTTTCTGAAAATGTTTTCAGATATTCCCCCTAAAAATAAAATATAATAAAAATCTAAGTCTTTCTTTCCAGATATAATAGTCATGTGCAAAAATAGGGTTAGGTTAGGGTTAGACTTTATTTCTCAATCAATTAAATGTTATTTCCATTGGAAAAAAGTGTAATTTTCTTTTAAAAACAAGGACATTTCTCAGTGATTCCAAACTTTTGACGTGTTTGTGTTGCCAAAAATGTATTCTATTAATATTTTATATCCTTTAACCTCTTTACAGGATGAAAAAAACAAATAATGGATTAATATGATGAAGCAAGACTGGCGCTCAAATTATGTGTTGTATCATGTTAATTGCATAAGTTCTGTTATTTGTCTTACCATATATAACATCATTTATTACATTTGACCTTCATTTTCTTGGTCCAATAAAGTATTTCTCTTTGTCATGGGCTATTTTCAATTCAGCTTAAACACTCCCAAGAAACAGTTGATTCATTTCCATAAAGTTTACTGGGAATTTTGTAAAACTGCAATACAATAAGACATCCATTATTATTCAAACCCACATACACAGTATCGGTGTGAAGAGCACCACTTAGCAGTATAGCCTATATGATAAACGGTCAAGCTAGTAAAAGCAATCACCAGCAATAAACTGCTAGCTAACTTAGCCTAGCACAAACAAATTAGCTTCTTAGCCGATTCAATAATCATACACAATTAACAATGAGTGATAACCTAATAATGTTATATGGTGAGAGATACTTACAGACCTTGCCTTAGAAAAAGGGGAGAAGGAAAACCGATCTACTTAAACCCTTGCAACTGGTAGAGCTGACGCACTCCTTTAGCTGATTACCACATGGCAATTCGACTTCCCGTTTCCCAGCATGCACTGGTACTATGGTTACAAAGGTAAACAAACCACACTGAACTGCTGAAACAAAGCAAACACATTTTCAAGCGCCATGACACTCCCCGCTTGGGTTCTCTAAAGAGCCCACATTAATGAACAGAGTCAGTCTTTGGAGAAAGAAGCAGAACCACTTCTGTAATGGGATGAGTGTTGAAAGTGAAGCTCTGACGTTACCACGTGATGGAAAGTTTTTGTTACTGACCTTCGGGCCTGCTGCAGGTTAACCAGCTGATCAAGGCGCGTGGAGACCTGTTCACTGACTCCCTGTGCGTAGTCTGCAGCGCGGTGCTCATTTCGGAGTCCCAGAGGTTAGCACACTACCAGAGCAAAAAGCATACCAACCGGGTCCGGCACTACCTGTACATCCAGGGTGACCAGGAGCCCGCCGGCAAAAAGCGGAAGTCTGTGGAGGACGGACAAGACACGGACCGCAATAAAGTTTGCCATCTGTGCAATATGGCCTTTTCATCCTCCCCCACAGCAGAGTCTCACTATCGGGGCATGGTCCATGCCAAGAACCTTCGCCTCAAGACGGTTGGCCCCCAATCCCCCGCCTCCAAGGTGAAGGGCTGTGCAGCACAGACCTAAACTCGGTGGCGCAGTACAAGGCCCACCTCAGCGGCGCCAAGCACAAGAAACGCCTGACACAGACCCAGACCATGACATTTGCTTGATTGTCTTTCAGGAGAACTACGTCTCCTTTTTGGAGGTTCTGCCTTTTTCCTTACCACTTGTGCCGAAGCTGCAATGTTTTGAGGTATTCACGTTTCCACCTTCCACTCCTCTCTGATGAGATGTACCTCCTCAAATCTTCCATTCGGAGGAGATGCAGAGCCTGTCAGAAGCATTGCTGGGGTGAGGATGAGAGGCGCTTCTGGATCCGATGACACTGGAATGAGCGGTCTAGCATTCATGATTGCAGCTACCTCGGCCACGAGTGTGGTCAGAACCTCATGTGTCAGGTGAGACCTCCGCTGCTCAAGCAGCATGCAATCCAAAATACGGCGGGCAATGCCAATCATTCGTTCCCACGCACCACCCATATGAGACGCGTGGGGCGGGTTAAATACCCAGGGGCAGCTCTTTGTGTCCAGGTACTCTTCCACACTGTTGAAGCCTGGATTAGACTTGTCCATTTCCAGCTCGCGAGAGGCGCCGATAAAGTTGGTTCCGCAGTCAGAGCGGATCTGCTTTGCGGGGCCCCTGACTGCAAAGAACCT
>JAODLI010030945.1:0-19704 GCA_027575585.1 Percopsis omiscomaycus | reverse complement strand
CTAATCACTGCCTGTGCATATGTGCACTGTCGGTGCGTGTCTCCAGTTGTGGGATCCCCCCCCCCCCCCCCCATCCCAGGGACCATAAACGTAGCCGATCAACGAAGAGTTGGCTACCTAACGCTTTGATCCGACCGCTGAAGGAGCAAGAGGGGGCGAGGGGAGGAGAGGGGGGAGGGGGGGAGGGACAGAGTGTTGCATTGCAGATGAAAGAAGAGTGAGGGCGAACCGGATGGAGTGACAGCAGACGGAGGAGATGCAAGATACGGGAAAGACAAACGGACTTGAGAAAAGCCCGCCTCGCAGAAAGGGACATGCAGACACACATAGACCGTGACATAGCGGCCGGCAGGGGAGGTCAGTGGAGGAGGAGAGACTGAGACAGAATGAGAGAGAGGGATAGATTGGGACAGACCCAGGGTGGCGTATGGCTGTTTTTCCTGTCCTCTCTCTCTCTCTCTCTCTCTCTCATGCACTCCAGCGCCTCTCTTCCAATGCTCAGCAGGGGATGGTTGTTGCCTGCATGCCTGCCCGCCTTCTATAGAAAACCTCTCTGTCTAGTTACCCTTTGCAGGGATTAAACACAACACTCGTATTTCACATACAGTACAGCATGTTTGGGCAAATCCTTCCTCACTTCTGTGTGTGTGTGTGTGTGTGTGTGTGTGTGTGTTTGTGCACACTTGTACGTGTGTGCGTGTGTGCTTTTTTATGCATCTGTGGGCTCGTGGGAGGAGACGCAAGTGCGTCAGCGTTTGATGTGTGTGGTGTATGTGCACGTTTGTCAGTGCGTGCCCGCCTAAGATACTTTTTTGTGTGTCATCTCTGGACTGTGTGTGCATATAGTATAATGCATGTGCAGGGTTGGGTGTAACGCATTACAAATTAATGCATTACTGTAATCACATTACATTTGTTTGTAATCACATTAAAGTTACTAATCAAAAGTTTTCTGTGAAGTGCTCTTTGGGCTGGTTTTTAGAGATATTGCTGTAGGCTTTGTGGTATTATTTTATAAAAGAGCATAAAAGAAACACTGTAAATGTGTGTGTGTGTGTGTCTGTGTGTATTCTTGACAGAGTGGATTTCCCACCTGTGAAGCTACTTTCCTCCTTGAAAGTTTTTTGTTTGGCACAGAGAGTGTGTGTGTATGCCATATCGGCGACCTTACGGGTACCCCGGTCTTCTTGGCAGCAACATCAGAAAGTATCGACCAGCGAGACCCGGCTCATTGCGGAGATGGAGGTCCAAGGGATGCATTATAAGGGAGCCATACTTTTTTATAATTTGATTTATTCATTATTACCTAATCCATTTTAGGTAAGTCAGCCAGAACAAAACTCATCCAAGCACTTTGATTTATGTCTTTATTTCAGCAACGGAGAGCAAATCACTTATAAAAATGAATGTATCTTGAGTTAGAGAATAAAGTATGTGAAATAAATGCACTGCAGTAAATTAAGTTACACAAGGAAGGAGTTTTACGAGCACGGCGAGAGGATTAATGGACAACAATAATGATAACAGTTACAACGCTGAACAAAAATGCATGCGATTATGTGTTAAAGCGCTTCCCGTGTGAAGCATTGTTCTGACCCTGATTCATTTCACTTACTTACATGTGAATGCACTTGAATGCGCTCTTATAGATGTAACTATGTAGGAGGTCTCTCGCCTTTCCTACTATGTGATTCTGCACTGTTAAGCCCCTTCACACCCTCCTAAGTGGTTCCCTTATCTGCCCTCACCTGTCAGATACAATTTATTTAGTTATTAGTTTAGTTATTTATTTTGCAATGTAAAATGTTTTACTAAGAGCTAATAACTATTTGCACCTCAACCTGACACTAACATTGTAGTGAATTCTGTGTAGGCTGTTTAGTATAAATTGCATTTAATTTCCATGTTATGTAACCACAAGTGCAGACACCATGCTTCATCTGCTTGAAGTGTCACTAGCTTAATGTTCTCGGCATCATCTGACTACATTGTACAGTACGTACATAGCCTCTATTTTTCCTGCGTTGAGAAATGTAAACCCACACAGGTATTTTGGGGGATTAAAACACTTCTCAGAACTGTCTGGATTGAGCTTTGCTGCAAATTTGCTGAGCCTCAGCAAGCTGCATAAATTCAAAACAAACAATCATAACGGATGTCGGTTGTAATAAATCAACTGACGTAGGAGGAGATGTCAGTCAAGTGTCAGTGCATGCCCCCACGGCCCTGAGGAGTGCTCTAATCAACCAAAATATATCACAACACGCGTTGGGTGTACTGGGGATTTAACAAGTAAACCTCAAATCCATCTGTTTCTATTTTTCTTTTTTTGCCTCAGTCCCATGTCTTTTGTGTTCATTTGTCTTATTTTCTGCAATGAATGAATATAAATGTATGTGTGTGTGTGTGTGTGTGTCTGTGTGTGTGCGCGCGCGCGCGTGTGTGTATCTCTGTGTGTAGGTGTTTCCTGGGCAATTGTCTCTGTGATGTTTCAGCCGGATGCTGGCATGCCGGTTGAAATCTGATACGCCTGCATCAGTGCTGCAGAGGTACACGCTCACAAAACAAATGGGTTTCTCCACGCTTGCTCCTAGCGAGAAGACCTTGTTGCCCATCCAGACATGTCAGAGAGATGTAGGTCTATCCAGCTGAGCTTTCTGTCACAGTTGTGTATGCACAGCCCACCACGTACCGCCAAACACCACGACACTCTGTCCTGGTGTGAACTTAGAAACACAAGCAGGACAGAGAATAGTACGATTCGCGTTTGGCAGCAATACAGGATGTGTCATATAGCTAGTTCGCTATAGACTAAAGCACTATTCGGACGGGATTAGCTTTACATGGGGAGGTGGGCTAATATCATTTTTACCAGTTTCTTCGTGATTTCAGTCCCGTCCGAATGCACCATTTTAGTCATTTTTAAGGACTGCGCACTCATGTAACAGTAAAGATTCCCGGCGCCTTTGACCTTTTGTAAAACGAGCCGTAGAAACCTCAGGTTATGTAACCCTGATAGACGTGTGCATATATTCTGCATGTTTTTTCTCAAGTATGGAGGCGCTCAGGTGTTGTTTGACATACAACACCTGAAGTGGTTACATACCATTTGCTCAAACTGTTTTTGAACGTTCGCCCCAAACTGAAATTGGGCACAAAGTTTCAGCCCTGGTCCAGTTTTGTGTTTTCTTCCCTCTGGTTTGCTTCATGATTTCTAGTCATGAGCAGCAGAAGTTACTCTTTTGGGGGTTCAAAATTTACGTTCAATGAACGTAAACGGCAGTTTAGCTTAACTAGCATCGTCAGATCATTAAAGTTCAAAACAATCATACAGAAATATTATCACGTGCTGTAATAACTGACTGAATCTAGCTGCATTATTTAGAGCTCTGTGCATTGTTACTGCACTACACCATTTTGTTTCATTCATTCATTTTGTCAACTACAAAAAGAGGCTGAATGGTAAATTTGCACATCATAGGTCGACGCTGTTGAACTTGACCAAAGGCTATGAAGGACATTTGAAAATGACGTTGTTTATTCACACTTTGAATAGAAATTAATGGTAGGTGAATCTTCACACACTTTTCTGTAGATATGACCACCCATTAAGGTGGAAGCACAAGGAACTCGAGAAAGGAGGCAAGAAAGAAAAGCATCATCAAGAAATCAGGGTCGATGTCACATCAACTGACTGAAGTGGTAGCAACAAAGCACTAGTACAGAGAATAGTATTGACATATTTACGTGTTACTATTATATATCCCACTTTGTATCTTTTCTTTGTTCGGCTGTGGCGCTGTGACCTTGCACGTCTCCAGGGAACATCGTAAATAACAGAAACTTAGGAAAAAGAAAGGATGAGGTTGCAGATTTGACAGAAGTCAGTCATATATTTCTCCCCGCTGAAGTGAGATGCCCTGTTCACGATGTGTATGTATATGTGTGTGTGCGGGGGCAGGTGTATTGGGGTCAGTTTGTGGAAAATGGGACGTGGCCGAGGATGAAATGTTCTTTCCTGCTCACACCAGTATCTCGAAGCAAGGCAAGGCACACATAACACATTTCATTCCCAAGGCAGATTTGATGTGCTTCACATAAAAACATGTCATACAATAAAACAGGATTTAAAAAATAAAGCATGAAAGCACATTTAAATTAAAGAATAAAATAGTAAGAATAAGAATCTAGGCAAGTTTTCAAAGTCTTGTTGTCCAAGTCTTACTATTTTTTTAAGGTGATAGTAGGCCGATTTTGTTATTGACTTGATGGTTTTTGGTTTTGAAAGACAGGGAGTCAAGGTGTGAGCTAACTTTTAACCTTTCTTCCTTGGCACCAAATATAATAATCTCAGTTTTGTCCTAATTTAGTTAAAGGAAATTCTGGCACATCCAGTCATTGACTTGCTCAATGCACTGGTACATCAGGTCTAAAGGACCATAGTCATAACTATGGTAAGCGATATTGTTATTTCACATTATATAGTCTAGTGAGAGCATATAGAGGTTGAATAGAGAGGGCCCCAGGATGGAACCTTGGGGGACTCCCCATGTAACATTAGTTAGCTCAGATATATAGTTGCCAATAGAAACAAAGTAGTTCCTGTCTTGTAGATAGGACTTGAACCAATTTAGGACTGTGCTGGAAAGCCCAACCCAATTTTCCAACCTGTCCAAAAGTATTGAGTGGTCAACAGCGTTGAATGCAGCACTAAGATCCGCTAACACCAGTATTTAAACTTTACCGGAGTCAGTGTTAAGACTAATATAATTTAGAGCAGTTTCTGTGCTATGGAGGGGTCAAAATCCTGATTGGAAGTTTGCATAGCAACCAGTTGAGACTAAGTAATTAAGTTGCTGTAATACAACTTTCTCAATGATTTTACCTATGAATGGTAGATTTGTTATCAGCCTGTAGTTGTTAATGATAGAGGCATCTTGGCTCCACTTTTTTAATGACTGCAGTTTTCAGGGCCTTTGGAAAGTTGCCTGAATGCAGAGAGCTGTTACTATTTGCTGTACGTCTATCACCAGGCAGTCAAAGACTTTCTTAAATAATCTCACAGGTAGAGCATTGCGTTTATGGGTGGATTGGAGTTCAGGAGGTGTTTGTGTCAGGGGATTTGTCAGCCTCTCTATGGATGCAAATAGGGTTTGTGCGTTATTAATGTTTTTGGTAATGTTATGGAGAAAAAAGATTCTCTAGCACTTTTCAAGTCTAAATTGTAAGCACGGAGGCTCTCTTTATACTGTATATGTCATGATATACATGTAGTTTTGTTTTGCCTCACAGATGCAGCATTTCTCCATGTTGCTTTTTGCTTACCAGAAAATGTTTTAACTTTAAAAAGGTGCAATGGCATCTATAATATTCACAAGTTTAGAGTTGAAGTTATTTACAAGGTCCTTAGCAGAGCTTGAGGTGGGAGGTGGTAACATATAGATGACATTTACAAAAAGTGTACTAGTATTTTCACTCATATACCGTTTTTTAAAATAAAAAACATATAAAATAAAACATAGAAATGGTCAGATAAGGAAGGATCAATCACAGAAACATTAGATATTGAGACCCTTTCACATTCTGAGACACTTCAAATATGTCCAAAATAGCGTAAGAGTTCTTTAGCACTATTGTCATTAGAATTATCAATGTAAAGTCACCAGTTATAACAAGACAGTAAAAATCTGTGGAAATAATAGAATAATAATAGTTCTGTAATGTCAAAGAATTTGGCATTTCATCCATAATGATTGACAGCGAAACACCTCTAGTAAAAAATGCCACGCTGCAATCATTGCATTCGGGCTGAATTAAATTATTGCCTGTGCTTTTTACAGTCCCACCACTGCCAGAGATGACAGATTTTTTTCATATTACTGTCAGACCATTTAATTTATTCACTGCTATCGGTATGTAAAGAAAATGTCAAGAGATATAACAAAAAATTCTTCTGAACTAAATAAGGCACCCTGCCTTTAAAGATTCTCTGATGTGAAGAGGCATGTTGTATCCTCCACAGTTGCTTGCTACTAATAGGTACTGGTAGCTAATAGCTTGTTAGTTTGATTGCTAACTGCTAGCCATCTTCTGTAGCCGGACTTAAAAAGGTAACTATTTCTACAACTTCGGTTTTGCTAACTACATCAACATGTGTTGTTCAACTTCCATTCTTAGTTAACCCTAAAAGGGTGTTATTAGTTAACCCTTATGGGTTAAGTAAGACTGGAAGTGGCAAGATAACCAGGCAGAACAAAAGCAGGCAGCGCGCAGAGAAAAGCGTGTTCACCGAGCGAGCGCGAGGGGATATTCAGTCAGGTGAGACAGGGACGACAGCAGACGGAGAGGAAGATAGAGAAAAAGTGGAGAACAAATGTCCAAGCCTGTGAACTAATTTAACGTCATCTGTCAAGGCCCCTGCACCCCCCTTCACACTCACCAACACCACTGCATAGTCCCTTACTAGCATCTAGCTGTCCATCCATCCATCTCTGCATTTCTTCCTAAACCCCTTTTCTTGCCAAATTTTCTTTCCAAACATTATGTAGCTACAATGGTGTGTATGTGTGTTTTTGCAAGTATATTTGACTTAAATTTAGTTCTCAGCTTCTCCTGGCTATATGTTTCAGACTGTCAAACAGGAATAAAAGAAAACTTTTTACTGTGCTTGGGGATTTATTCAGTTATTGATTTAGGATGATGGCTAAGACCTCATTTTTAAAATAACCAATTAAACTAGCATATATTTTATCGTTATTATTGTACAAAAATGGTTTATCCCTTCTCGTCTATAATACTAATATACTATTAGATATTATAGTTGGTCGATCGATGATGGACATTTTCCAAACTGCTGACACAGCTTAGCTTCATTAAGACAAATTGTTTACAGGACTAAAGTCAAAGGAACTTAATACAGTCCAATGTCATTGAGTTAACTGACATGTAAATATATTTTTTTTTACACACAGATAAGAACCCAATATAGGGCACGGGAAAATTCTATTGAGCACTGTAAACAGACCGTATATCTCCATATTCGACATATTGTTTATTTTATTTTATTTAATGCATAAAATATCATTGTTCCTTGTATGTTTGTTGGCCAAAGTCACCCAGTTTGGCGGTATAAAAGTATGTCTGGTTGATTGTATTACAGGAACCAGAGCTGGTCTTTAATGCACAAGGTGCAAAGTCAAACCCGTTAAGTAAAGTTCATTGCCGTAAATTTGAAGGGCCTCTGTGAAACCTTTTTAAAGAAGCCCAAAGGGCAACACTGCAACTACACACTCAAACACACACCACACCATGTTAATGCTATAAAATCCAATTTCAGTAGTACATTCACTGCACATATACCAACCTTTACAACCATAAAGCTCAGTTTTATTTTTTAATGTACTACCAAACTCCAATCCAATTGTCTCAGGTAGAATGTATTAAACATTCACTTGTAGGGGTGACATCAAATCATTCCTTGCACTCCTTTTTGCATTAATGTTTGATAATGACATGTCTTTCAAGTATTAAAGGAACAGGTTTCTTTACAGGTTAGTGTGTTGCCCCTCTTCAGCAGAAAGTTATGACTGCTACCCCTAATGTCAGCTTCACCTCTGTCCTTGCATAGGAGTATACGTTAAAATGATGTTCTCGCTCCGAGTGTATGTCAGACCAAAGGTATGAGAAACTTTGGAACTGAGTTGTAAAACTTATCCAAACTCCCTTCTCATAAAATATGGATATAAAAAGTAAGCTTTAAAGCTGTTAAAGAAGAGGAAATATGCTTTTGCCTGCCAACCCTGGGTCTACAGCACCATGGCAACAATGTTCCATGTCAGCGTGACTTCAGAAACTCATCTTATTACATTATGCTGTCATATAGGTGTATTTGAACAAAAATGAATTATCTCAGACTATTTTGAAAAAACGGCAGTGTCTTTTTTTTGCCATTAACTTTCCAATATTTCCTATTATTGCTCATCTGTGCCAAAGAAAAGACGCTGTATAGTGCATTATTTTAGCTCACAGCTTAGGGGCAAGGTAAAGCAAAAGTTTAATGATTAATGTAGACACTTCTATGAGCAGCCATTGCTAATTAAAAAAAAGAAGAAATCACCCATCATGCTTTGCTTTCAAGTTGAGAATGAATAATCCAAGATCCATGGTTGGAATTAATAAAACAGAAAGTGCTCAACGTTACTCATTGAGGAATTTAAGGCCACCAATGCCACCAAGGAAATATCTTTCATAATGGTACATTTCCAAAGGCCTTTGAAACATCATTTACAAGCTGAGTGGACCATCGGCAAGACCTATGCTGCACTGTCTGAATTTCCTAGTATGCTCGACAGACTTGAATATCTACTGGCATTGAAAATTAAGTACTTGTACTTAAAAGTTCTTAATAGTGTGAAAAAGGAACAATCTAACGTCCTACAGAGCATTGGCTACATGGAGAACTGCTGGAATCCCAGTGGAAGTGATTGTTCATAACCCACATAGAAGATATATATATATGTATATTTGATCAATTGTGGGTTGAATGCATGGTAAAAAATATAAATACTAAAAATACTATGTATGCCGATTTAATGACGCAAAGTAATGGCGTTATCGGCCATCATTAACTACAGTATCACACACTCATCAAATCATTGGCCTTATCACTGTTAGACTCCCTCAAAATATATTTTTCGGTACACCTTTTTCAGAAACATTTCTCAACATTACAGAGATAGTGGATGGTCAAAAATCCGCATTCACAAAATGACTGACTCAGCAAGAAGCTATTACAGAGTAAAGGCATAAAGCTAATGCTCTTATCAAGGGGGACATTCAATAAATATGACATTGTGGCGTCCAGAATGACACTTATGGAGTCTGGCTGGCCTTCTGTTCTCTGTAGCTTTACTGACACACAGTTATGTCTTTGTTACTCCTAATGTGCCTTCCATTTAGGCTTTTGTTTAATGAACAGCTCCATTACAGAGACTCTCTGTAGTGCTTTGTTTAAAACAATAGAGCTTCCCGTAGCTCACAGTTAGTTATGGTAATTTATCACATGACAAACACATAATATATATTTTTTCTATTAGCTTTTTACTATGTTAATAGTCTTACATTTCTACTAGATTAGAATTAAGATGCACTATCAAAGTTGCCATCTGTGACTATGTAAATAAAATGTGTGAAGACTATGAGATCTAAAACACTATTAGTACAAATAGAATGGGATTTTTTGTAGGCCTACTTAATTCATGTAATTGAAATACCCAGAGTGTTTATAGTCATACTTTATATGTAGTAAACAGCTGTATGATATATAAATGTCTTTAAAGCAAACAGACAGATTATATCCCTTTTATTTCTGTCCTCAGACATTTTTCTTAATCTTCTTATTTATGCTTAATTTAATGATTACCTCAAAATATTGGAAACACAGGAAACAAGTGTAGTTTGACATATTGCCATATTCATATGGAACCTATATGGAATGACGGGAGCCAGCGGGTCTGAGGGATGGTACGAGTTTAGCCTGGGTGGGGTCCAACAACTGTGACCTCAAATTACGGGTTTGCTGGAAAACCTTTTTATGTCTTTTTTGTCTGTTCTGTGTTGTGTCTAGCCACAACAACAGAATAATAAGAAACCACCTCGAAACCACATACTACAGGCTATTCCATTCATGTGACAAAAATCATCACCAACCTTCTGACATCTAGGGATCGCTTTGTACATTCTACAAATGTACAGACAATTTAGCATAGCTTTGCTAACTAGTTACCATTGAAGGAATTATAATTTATATATTATTTAATATTTAATTGAGTAAAATAGAAAGACAGACAGAATCCCACAGCATGTTAAAATAGCAACAAAGGCAGAAGCCTACAGATAGACAACACCAGGAATGTATGTTTTTGCATGACAGAAGCACATAGTCACTCCAGGCTCAGACAGCAGTTTTCAGTCTTTGCATTTATATGTGATCTGGTCACTTGACCTATTGTATCTATTGTCTGTCTGTTTTCCTGTGTCCCAGAACAGGCTGAACCCCCCACTCCAACCTCTTGGTGTGGCGGCTCTTTTCCATTCATGTTTAAATTAACATAGCCTACTCACGCTAAATTCATTGTCTCTCCCTAGAGGTGTGCCTTAGTATTTTCCACCCACAAGTGGCCACACCTCCAGCCAATGGATTATCACCTTACCTGTGCACGGTTATTTTTGAATCTCAGAACTATATAAGCCAGAGCGTCCTATTGTTCTCCAGAATGCGGTTGGTGGAGCATTGCTAATGCGAAGCTAACGTGTCTAAGCAATAGCCGAACAGACAATGAAGGTAAGCCATTTTTAAGGTAGCCATTGCTACCACGGCCAACCATTTGGCTCCACCACTGTTGTTGAATATCAATATTTGATAAAAAATGTTGTGTTACTATACTGTATACTGGACAGTATATATACTTACAAGACTTTTGTTAACAATACATTTCACTGTTTATAACAGATTAAGAATAAAAAAACTACTACAGTATATATTTGCCACAATTTTGACAAAAATCAAGCACATTTGCATATATTCATTGTTACATTTAGGAATATCATTTTCATTACAATTCCTTCATTATGATTATGTATTTACAAACGTCACCATTTGATGACGATCAATGGATGTTGTGTCCTTAACTTGTTCATAGTGTGACTCATGGGGAGTGACAAAATTAAGACTAATAGGAGCATCAACTATTTCTATAATATATTGTCAATCCTATCGCGTTAATGGAGACTTATACCATTTGGTGGAAAACTTCAACCGAGCAACTCCAAGTTACCGTTACAGAGGTAGACTACAGTATCACAAGTCCCTGTTATTAAATTGTAAATTGTTCTCATTTTCTGCAACCATGGCTGACAAGCTGAAGCACATCATTAACAGGCTGTTTTATTGGCCTCATATGTTTTTATTACAGGTGCCCACCTACACGATATGATTATCTGGGTTCTGTAAGAGTTGAATATAGTGCAGGCTGTGAGGACGGGTAGCCCAGTAGCAACGCTCTGCAACCCTCTGCCTGATCCATGTTCTTTATACCCTCTAACTGTTTCACTCCCTCTTGTCTGTCTCTCCATCCTATTCCCCAGAGGCCTTCAATAGCATCACCTCCTCCTTCTTCACCTCAAAGCAAGCTAATGAATCCCTTCATCTTCTTCAAAAAAGTCTTTCTCTCTCATCCCCCACACGACCTCGTCCCCCATAAAGCGTATGCATTATAATTGGGACTGCAGAGAGAGAATTCTTTAACTTTCCCGTACATCGGCCTCTGTAATCGGAGATTGCAGAGGCCGAGATTATGTCTCTCCGATTGCGACAAAGTGGAGACATTTTATTTGGAAAGTAGAGACAGACACGTTATGTCATTATTCCACCTGTTCCCCCTTGCTAGTAGATTAAAAACAATCAAATTTAGCTGCTCATCTGTAATTTGTAAATTTGTATAATGTTGACTAATTTGGCCCATCAAAACACAGTAAAAACACATTAAAAGGAATTTAATCAGTTGATGAATTGAAAGAGTTTGAGGGGAGAGTTGGCAGCTTGCGTCAATTTAAGCCTAGATTTAAACACAGGCCTTCAATAGCCCTACAGCTTTGGCTGTCCTTGTCTAGTATTTGTTTTTTCCTTCTGGTGTAAAATTGCCCCTGGTGGACAACATTTAAATGACCTCCAATGGTTATACCATGGAAATTTCTGTAACATCACTGCTGGGCTCTAAGCATGTTAAAATTCATTTGTGTCGATCACTAAACTAGTGATTAATCCCCCAATATTTTCTCTCAAAATCCCATTAATTACCTAATTACCAAACGTACCCATTTATCTTACAAGTTCCCTCAAACATTGTTGAATTTAAGTCAAGTCAAGTCAAGAATAGTAGCCCATTTTCCTCAATGCCATGCCTCCCCGAATGTGTTTTTTCCCTCTTTTATAATTGATTTCTTTCAAACAAATACCGCATCAAAGATGCCCTTAGAGCAGGCCGTCATTAGATTGAAAGGGAACAGCGAGAAAATGAAAACACAATGAGCCTCCAGAGGCATTTTTGGGTTCACTGTGTTTAAGTTTTAAAGATTGAAGTGAAAGACAGACTTTCTGTGACTTTGTGTATTCTTTGGAACAATAGCAGAGCCCATGGGGGCAGAGTCATTTGCGTGTGCTGGATTTATCAAGCCTCATAACCATACAGACTGACCAATGCAATTCATCTCAGAGATAGGTAATGTGAGACTAGCCCTTCTGTTATTGTACAGATTCACGTAGATACATCTTACAAACCAGTCTAGGAACTGTTTTACGATGTTCTTTAAAAAAAAACATGGACTGGATCACGTGAACATCCAGCCAAGTCTCGTGAGATGGATGTCAAATGTGTTTATTTTTCTGTAAGGGAGTTCACAATAATGGTTAAGGTTCAAAGTTTTGGCATGAGAAATCTGATTACTCGGCAGGACTCAGCTGTGGAACTAGCTCGTCACGTTGACCTAAAATTCCCTCAAAAGCTGCAGTTTAACACTTGTAGGCTACGGTGACTGATTGCAAGGAACATAGCAAAACAAAGGGCGTTTGTATATGAGTGTAGGTCGGTGTTCTCTACCGCCCCTACAATAACTAAGGCACCGCTCCCTCCACAGTTTGCAGTACAAGACCGAGGCAATGCATGTGGCTCTATGAACCTTCTTTCCACTGTATTCCTGTGGGATGTTGCTTTAAATAAGAATGCGTCACTGGTCACCTTGTCTGACTAAAATAAAAAATCCCCCATTCTTCTCATCCCTGAGAGAAATGGCTCAGGCCATGCAACCTACTGGGTTCATATCTGACCCGTCACCTCCCTCTTCGATCTTCTCCTGTCACAAACAACAACAACCAAAAAAGCCAGAGATACTCGATCTGTAAAAGTGGCCTTTCGCCTCCTGCCTGCCTCACTGGTGCTTGTAATCCACTGGATGTTCTGTTATCAACCGCTTTGTGATTCTGGCGCGGACGCAAGGACGGGGGGTTTGCCAGCGGCCGGGCGCGGTGCCACGCTGTGAGGTGGTTAGCTTGTAGCTGCCAGGGGTCATGGCTAGCTGGCTCACTTGCACAAACATTTAAGACCTGGATGTCTGACTTCTATTTCTCAGATGTGGGGTCTATTATTAGATACTTATCCACAGCACCGACCCCCTTCCACTGTTATTGTTTGATCTTTTGTTACAATACAACAGATTGCAGTGTTTACACAGGTAAACACAGGTTTAGCTCTTAACATTCATTATACTGTAGGTCTATTTCATTTAGGTATACCAGTGCCCCAAGATCAACAATGTGTTGCTTGCTTCACTAGGTTTGTCTATACTGGTGCAGGGGGAGAACAAAATGGAACGGACCCATAATTAATGATGTACACCTGTGTTTACCCTACCATGACACCACTGTGAAAAGGGCCAATTGTTCACACATGGTAAACAATTAATTATAGCATTTAGGATAAAAAGCCCGAAATAATCTGTTATTTATCCCCATAATACATTGCGGCTCTCAAAAGCACTGGGGATATAAAATCAATAAAAAAAAAACAGTCTTGAGACAAGATGTTTCGTGTTTTTGAGCCATTTCGAGGATCGTACACAGCGTTTGTTCTGCCATGGCAGGATTGAACTGTTTGCTTAAAGCAGAGTTCCACCTCGGGGAGATTAATTGGATAGTTAGGCCTCTAGTGCAGCAGTCATGATATCCAGGGCTCTTTATCTCTCTTTTTCTGTCCCCCCCCTCATTAGCCTGTGTTCCAGCGACCCTGTGGAGGCAGGGGTCGACCACTAACCCTCTAGGAGTTGTGGGGGGTCTCCAGAGTGCACAGGTAATGCAGAACATAACCCCGTGTTGCCTAGAGAGAGACGATAATTAGAGTTGGTATCTGTGTTTAACAGCTAAACACTGAGATACTACAGGACGTGTAATGGTAGCAGTGGGAATATAGCGAGGCAGTGCAAACCGTTCAAGATGCACTGGTTATGAAGTGAGATGTTCTTTCATTCAAAAATGTGTTCTTATGTTAAAAAAAGAGTTAATGAGACATATGGGATATGTCTAATTGGTGAAAGAGGATGAAAGAGGGAGAAAAGATAGTTGCTAAAATGATTTTTTGTTCCAATATAAGTCTGTGGATAACAAGATTTGCAAGGGAAGCCGCTTAGCAGTTAAAGCTGCGTATAGGACAGCTCTGCATATTGGCGTCGCTGTCAGGTACAAGACTGCACTCTCTCAAATCAAATTTGACCCCCTCTATTCTATGGGCATCAGCAAACAAACAGTGTTTTTATGTTGGACTAAAAGCCCTTAATGGTGACATTCACATTATCTGTGAAAATCACAGGGTTTTTAAAGCATTACATGGATTGGCTCCATCTTACATCTCTGATCTCCTTAATCTTCATCATACTTCCAGGCCCCTTAGATCTTGTAATCAGTAGCTTTTCTCTATTCCACGGTCTCGGTCAAAGACTAAGGGTGGATGTGCATTTTCTGGTGTGGCCCCTAGACTTTGGAATAATCTACCCATGGCTATTCGATCATCCCCCATCACAGATACATTTAAATCTAGTCTAAAAACCCATCTTTTTTCTTTGGCTTACGATTTAGCTTTTTTTAGGGGTTTAGGGACACATGTTTAGGGACAACTGTTTTGTTTGTTTATGTTTCTATTCATTATTGATTTTTGGTCAAGATTGGTTGTTTTGCACTAAATGCGCTTTATAAATAAATTGACTTGACTAAAAGGCTTTAAAAGGTCTCTACGCTTACTAAACTGAAAGTCTACGGGCCCTATTTTAACGATCTAAGCGCATGGTCTAAAGCGCATGGTGCATTTAGGGCGTGTCAAAATCCACTTCTACTAGTTTAACAGCGGAAAAAATGGTGGCAGTGCCAGCGCAGCGTTCAAAAAGGCAGTTTCCACTGAACGCGAGTGTGAGTGCACCATTAGCAGTAACTCAAGTACTTTGTTGCTTCCACCCACCGCTGCGGATAAGGCCTCGATGCATTGACCAGCTTGTATGTAATTGTGGCCTATATGCTTCAGTAGGTTACAGTATAGTAAACAATTATGCTAATAGAACTTACAGTGAGATAATACTCAGGGTTGTGGGAGTGAAACGGTGTGTGTTGCCCAACTCTGCATGCTGCTCCATATCCACGCTGAATACTGAATTTCAATGACTTGTAGGTGTCCGAGGTTCAGCATAAAAAGTATGGAAATAATACCTCACGCAGACAGAGGTTGGGCTGCTAAAAGGTAATTTGTATGCAGCGGTAATGGAAACGCTGATGTTTGTGAGTGCACTGCAGCACCGCCAAAACACCAGTGAAATGTACAGAAATGTGACTGTCTACCACTTCAAACCTGAAAGGAAACACCTCTGGGACTTATGTAATATGATTTGTTATTAAGATTGGGGCCTTGGGCTCCTTGTACAGAATCTAATGTAGTCGGGGGTACAGACATGTATGATAAATTATTGTTTTTAATGCCCACCTGGTTTGTGCTTTTCCCTTGAGAGTATTGCTAATACCGTTCTAAGCTTTGAGTGAAAGGTTATTTTGACATATGAGGGAAGCGAAGGCGAGCTATTCTCATGAGACCATACTTATTTTGCAAGCTCCACATCTGTTTCTCTGTAGTCAGTCTGGAAAATCTCAATATAAAAACCTTTGGCGGTATAGAGGCGGTGACAATAGATGTCAATCAGAGTTGTTAGCAGGTGATTGGAGAAGGTGATGGGAGCACCTGACTAAGTTATTTTCAAACTGGGAACAAACGGAGGCTATCCAGACTGATTTAGCAAAACAGCATTGAGCTCATGAGAATATATATATATGTATATTTTTAAATAAATATAGCCATTACATTTAAAAAAAGTAATGTTCAGAGTTCAAGGTCTGTCTTATTTAAGATACTGTAATGAATTGGAATTTCTAAAAATATTAAGTAGTTTGTATGGAAAATGTCCTTTTCCTTCCTTATGACACGTCTGTTTCTCAAATCCCTTCTCTGAGAGTCTCTAGGGGGCAGTGTTGGTTCATACCACATCTTGAGAAAACAAAAAAACAAAAAGAAAATAACTTGTTGAAAATCTTTAAAGCCATGTGGAAGGACTGATGAAAGGAAAGGGAGGAAACAATGGAGGAGAGACGTGAACTTAGAAAGGTCTGGAAAAGAGGACGAGGAGAAGTTTGAGGAAGTACAGACTCAAAAAAATGGGGTAGTGTGGAGAACCTAATGCACATACTTCAATGGCTATGAAAATGAGCGTCGACAAAATGACGAGTATTCCCTCAGATGATGTACAGGAAGTGTGGTTAAAGAGGAGGCATGTAATTGATTTACATAGTCCTCTCCTCCCATTTAGTTTCATTACTACTTCTACGTTGAATAAAAGCTTTCATTTAATGTCTGCCATTGCGTATTTATAAAAAAAGAAACCCTTTCGTTTACCATGCAGAGCCAGTTGGGTCTGAAGTTAGCAAAGGACAATTTTTGTTTCGTTATATAAAAGGCATTCACTTTCAGCAAGGGCTAAATTGTCGCACTTATCTGAGCGTTTACTTTTTTGCACTTCCCATCCAACTCAGCGCTACCCCAGCTCCGGCCCAGAGTCTCCTCCTTCCTCACCGCTTCGCCTCCTTCATCTCTCCTCTTTCTCCTTCCTCTTTCACTGCTTTCTCTCTTGGGAGATAAGGTCCTCCATCAAGCAGAGGCATTTATCTTAGTGTCACGCTGAAGAGTTTACGTGAAATCAAGATACTTGGGGGAAGAAAAAAAGTCATTTGAACCACCCTCAATCTCAAAGTTGTCCCTTAGAAGGTGTAGTTGTCAGAAATAGGTCAAGGGTGGTTCGTTGAAAGAACACATTATTCTGTACACCTTGTGTATATAGCAGTAGCTAAATATGTCACTGGCTAAAAAAAAGAAGCGTGCAATGGGAGATAGACATGGGGAAGGAACCCAGCAGATAAGTAAGTCTTAGCCTAAATGCCACAGAGCAGGAGCTAATCTGCTGTTATGTAGCCCACGGCTGATTGCTGTGCAAATATGTCCTCAAGGACAAGATTGAATTTCCCATTAGAACATTTGTTCAACAGTTGTAATTGTTTTGTTATTGGTATTATTTCTAACTGGGTGAGGATTTTTCCTGAGGTGTGACCCTGAATCAGGACTCCCTGTAGTTTACAGCGTCAAGGGTTTACATACACATCTATATGCATCTGTATGGAAATGAGAGAAAATTCAATTTGTACTCAAATATCCACCACCTATGTGGTGACAATTTCGAAAATCCAATAATGACATCGCACAGACAGAAAATAAATAAATAAATAAATAAATAAGATGCAAAATGAGAAAAAGCCCCCACATAATGAATGTTTTCCACCGGGGAAGTTACTTTAAATAGAACTCCTGAATGCACCATGCACAGCATTCAGACAACTGTAATGAAGCCAATCACTTTTAATTTAGCTTCCCTGCGTCAACACCACGATGGTATAATTGGGTTACATAATTAACACTAGCAGCAAAACAAACTGGTGCACTTCCATCAAGCATCTTAGAAGACGTGACGAGCTGAATGCTGTTGCTAGGCACCTGATTAGTGCGGTTTAGAGGCCACCGATGGAGGCGAGCGGGTATTTTATTTAGGTTGGGTCGTGTTGGGGAAGGAGGGTCAAGACGGCATAATGTGAAGTACACCTTGAGAATAGAGGACGGTTCAAAAGGGTGGCTTGGAGGGTGAATTTCTGACATAAAAGGAAAGTAAATACATAAAAAGGACATGTTAGAAAGTTGGAAAGGGGAGCAGAAAATGTGACTTTAATAAGTATAAATTGGTATTAAATATTACACTTGCAAAAATAAATATTTGAACTCTAAAAGTCACCATCAGTTTTTAGATGACAAGTTACATTAGCTAGCTCCTTGTTTAAATTTCCCCGTACCCGTTATACAGTTTATTTAACACAAAGTTAAAAAAACAAAAACAAAACTCTAATGTAATAATACACTAACATAAAACTCCAATATTGCTTTCAAGCTTTAATATCAGGAATCGTGCATCTTGTGAAAAGAATATCTCCAAATGAATGCACATACCAGTCTTAATTGTCACAACATGACACCCCAAAGGAAACCCATTAAATTTAGAGAATGGCTGAACAAATATCTGAGTAATCGGAGGGGTTACCGTAGGTGTATACAGGGTTGATGAAATAAAATGTAAGGGCTTCATTAAGCACAGTGACAACATCCTGTTGTTAACAGCTGCAACAAGCTGGCAGCTTTCGCTCGAGGACAGAGATACATCAAAGAGTTTAAACTTTAAAGCCCGTTGAGTTGCCGACTCGTGGAGAGGTTGGACAAACTTTCGATGTATTATCGGGCAAGGGAACAGTCAGTCCTATCTCGGTTGCAGGGAAGAGCTTTATCATGCAAAACAATCAACGTCCCAGGCCGAACACATGCGGGCACACATTTCATCATCATTTCATAAGCCGTTTGCAGGTATAGGATTCGCTGAGAAGACAAAATGTTAGCTCAAACTGATAACTCACAGGAAGTTATCTTTTCCAAAAACTGAAAATACTGTATATCCAGATATGGTCTCTGAGCAATTTCAATAAAAACATTTATAGTTTACTCTCTACAGAACTGTCTGTGACATGAACGATTATTTTTGTTTCGTTAAAGTAGAGAAATTAAATACGTTAGTCATATATTTCTCTGTGGTTCAGCGACATCAAATGTCAGTACAGACAGGTTGTTGATACAAATGTTGCATTCTAATTCATCCTCTCCACCATTGTTGGCTAGTTGGACATCAATACTTGAATCTTGCTATTAGAAACACTACAGAATGTTTTAATACAAAGTAAGCCTACTGTAATTAAAATCTGAAACTCAGCTGTATAGCCTAATATGATAATAGGGGTGCAAAATACATTTTTAAACCTCTGCATTAGTGATATGCCAATAGTGTGCTTGTCCTGGCATACTTGAGTCGCCATCAGTTTCCGGCTTTTATTTGTGTGTGTGTGTGTGTGTGTGTGTGTGTGTGTGTGTGTGTGTGTACACATGTGTTGACTGTGGCTTGGTTGTGAATCAAAAGTGCAGGCCACTACTATTTCTCTACTGTGTCTAATGCGGCCTATTATTGAAACCTGCTTCAGGTTTATACCTCTGGAGCGGAGTAATCTGCTTATAGAAGCTGCCGTGAAACAGATAGGCAGGGCAGGGAGACAGACAGGGAGGGAAATAGAAAAGATTTCGATTTATCACAGAGGGCAGAAAGTACAACTGACCCGAGTTGAGAAAATGAGGCGCTGAAAGACATACTATTAGATAAAATCACAAATATGTGTGTGTGTATATGAAACAAGCTGCCCGTGAATGCGTGATTATACAGCATTCAGTTTAGGCTGTGTTTTTCTCTCTCTCTCTCTCAGCCAGGGAGGCAGAGTTAGCCCCCGGCGAGCTCCCTGAGTCCCTGTTACAGAGAGTTGCAGCAAGTTAGCCCCAGATCTTCTCCCTGCGTCCCCAGGGAGAACGCTACGACTAAGGGAAAAAAAACGGGACCGGGGGGGGGGGGGGGGGGGGTTGTAAAAAAACCCCC
>JAODLI010030925.1:0-19706 GCA_027575585.1 Percopsis omiscomaycus | reverse complement strand
GTGGGTTCTCAAACTGTGGGTTGGCCCATTGCATCGCTCTGTAGGTACAGTATTTATAATGCGTTCATTATTATTTATAATCCGTTTTAATAAAATGTGCGTTCATTTTTCAAGAATGTTAATGGTTTGTTTCTATTTAAAGAAACAATAGCGTTTGTGCCTACAGCATTATGTAGGAGTCAAACGGGTCCGAAATGAAATAACCACCATCTTAATTGTGCCACAAACAGGTGGTTTGGTTCTGAAAAACATTGGATGAAGAGTTAGAGGGTTACATTTACATTTACAGCATTTAGCAGACGCTTATATCCAAAGCGACTTACAATTACATTGTAACATTACATGGAGCAGGTAGGGGTTAGGTATCTTGCTCAAGGGTATCTTGCTCAAGGATGCTTACAGGTAAGCCGACTCTAGGGCTCGAACCCACGACCTTCCGGCTGGGAGTCCAACACCTAGACCACTAGACTATCCCCCTCTGGTTACAGTTTTGCCTCGTCTATCAAACACTGATTTTAAAGTGCTGAAGGAAGGCGTCGCAGCGTGTAGGGAACAGAGTGTCCCTGAACTTTCAGGGTAGTAGCCTAATAATCAATGTTCACGCCACCAGGCTTAGAGCAACCACACATTGCTTTGATGCGATATGACGCAAAGTGGCGGCTGGAAAGCAACAGCAGATCCACGCAGGCGCCCTGGATCGCATTACTGTGAGAAGATGGACTTTCGCTAGCCCAGAGGGCCGCCGGGGATAAGCTAGGAGTGAAAACATATCTTCACCTAAGATCATACACTTGTGTAAGGAACGCAGTTGTTGTTCAACATTTGAGACACCACTTAATCTCAACCACCAGGGGTTTTGTTGTTGTTTTGGTCAGCAATTTGTCCATTGATAACATCTGTCAACATTTTGTTCTATGCAATCTGGTGGATGCCAACTGTAAAAAGCTGCTTTGTTTTCTCTAAACAGGCTTGGAGATGTGTACATGTCACAGCTGCTGCTGATTTCTGGCATTTCACTTCCATAACAGCAGCGATCATAAGAAGGACAGTGCTCTAAAAGGTTGAGGAGGGTATTATGATTGTACTTTATGAATCCCTGATTAGAAACATGCTTTTGGGGTGGTCGTGAGAGAGTTAGCGGCGGAGGTCTATACGTGCATGAACATCCACGTGACTTGAACCCTAACAAGACTGATGCTGCGAAAATTGAATGCCAAACCTATCAGACGTCAAAATACTGTTTGAAAGGCACAGGCTATCTTAGGCTGGGGAGTAATATAGATGCCACGACCCGGACCGCCTCGCCATTCTCTCTTAACGGACAGCAAACACACACATACACACACACACACACACACACACACACACACACACACACGCAGCTTGAAGGACCATCAGTTTAATAAAGCAAGCCTCCATCTCACCAGTTAGTGGGCTACAATTCCAGTCATGCACTGAAAATTCACTCACTGAAGGAGCTGGCTTCGGAACATTACGGCCATCACCCCCAAATGACCGTGGCAGGTCCATTTATCTCATCCATTACTGCAGAAAGTTAGCTCGGAGCTAACGCAGCCTGCTTAGCCTAGTTTACCACCGCGGAACCCACCAGCAAATTTCCAATGCTCCCACTCGAGACTTCAAATAGCCTTGAGTGTGACTGGCAGGCAGGGGAGAAGGAGGGAGAGTTCAACTGACATTGGGAAAAAATTTAAATGTTTGTTGGATATGAACACAATATATACAAAATAAACCACTGACGCAAACAACCACTGAAGCTTGGTGGTGCGTCTAAATTTCGTTGTATACACCAGTATAACGACAATAAAGAAATTCTTCTTCTTCTTATTCATTAGGGTCAGCCCTGGCAGAGTCAACACTCACTCCATAATCAATCCCCTGCATACGCCTAGCTTTGACGGGAGCACATCCAACAGACACCGTTCCCATGTCGCTTGGAGGTCACTGGCCTTAACTAAACTCCTCCTCGTGGAAGGCAAAGGAGGACAGAGGACACTCTCCTTGTCCACTCACTGTGAAGGACATTCTCCCGTTCCTCACTTCTCAATCAATCAATCAGCCTCCTGCAGGGAGGCGGGCTCTTCCCCGTTTCCTGTCACCAGCAGTCATCGCCTCGCCTGCTTCACCTCAGCAGAGACCGGACCTTTAATGTTACCGAGGACGAATTAGAGGTTGTGACGATGATTTAAAGCTACAATGTTGGCCTTTCCAGTGTCGGTGAAGGATCACTACAGGAGCCCGAGCGCTGTATGGAGGCAGTGTGGAGGCCAATGGAGGCGTTCACACTCCCATTTAGTCCTTCCGATTCTCTATGATGGACCGTCCACTGTTGTTGGAGGTGTGACTATGTGCAAAGATAGCAGCAAATTAGACTCCTTCGACGGATTTATTTGAAAAAGTTGAAGACTGAATCACAGCTGTATTTTTGATTATTATTCCGTTTGAGATCACAGATAATCATTTTTAAAACATAATCGAGAATGAAAATGCATTAAAGGTACAGTACACTCCTCAACTGCGTTATAGCACACCCCCCCCCCCAGAGCCCTAAATGTCTGCTGTTTATGTTCCTAACCCAGCTGTGCAAGAAGGCGATGTAGCTGTAGGGCTAAGCACTGAACCCTATCAGAGTGGACAGGCAGAGGGGGATGCAGTTGTCAATCAATCAATGTACTTTTTCTTTGTGTTTTCTAATCCAAACAACATGCTCGGATCAAATGAAAACAAAGGGTTTATGAATACATTTCCTCTTGCCAGCTTCTTCCTGTATAAATTAAATGCTTCCGAGTGGCACAATGCTATGAATTGTGGGTTATTCCCTCGAGCCAGTGTAACGGAGGCCAGTGGTACAGCAAGGTGCTGCGCTGTGCAGAGTAAACCTCACTCCCCGACACCTTAACAGACGTGTTAGCGACAGACGCTAGAGCCCGTTGGGTTTTAGCCTCCCTTACCAACACGTCCGCCTCCCACGCCGGGGATCCGGGTTCGAGTCCGGTGCGGGACGCGACCGGTTACACCAGGTCTGCAGGAATGTGGACTTGAAGTGTCATGAAGGGCTCACAAACCTATCAGGAATGGTCATCAGTCTGTGAGCCATATGGGGGGGGGTGGGGGGGAGTAGAGTGGAGCGCAAGCCGCTCAGCGTTCAGGTGTGGGAGGGGAGTACACTTGTGGTGTACACACTGGTTTGAGTTTCAAACCAAAGCAACAACATTTATGTAATGCTAGTTTCCACCACAAGGGTGAACCCAGGCAGAGCCTTTGGGTAATGTTGATTACAGACAAAGCCACCGTTGCTGCACTGGAAACAAACCCTATTTATTTTTGCTGCATTGTAAACTTCAGCCCTTTTCATTTGCATAAGTTTGTCTGGGCGTCTCATGTCTTGGAATGCCATTAGTATAAATATCTAGTCGGAGCTTTTGTTGGAACTAAATCCTCTGGGGAGGCGAGACATGGGGCGCCCGAGCCTCCGTGGCGGTGGCCTAATGCAAACGGGGGGGGGTGGGGGGTGAAACAAAGGGAAAGTTACAAAGAGGGAGAAGGTGCTTTTAGTGCTATTTCTGGCCGTTTGGAATCCAAGGTGAGTGATGTGAAGCGGTTGGTTGTCTGCTCTACCGAGCCCCCGGGCCCCAGTTTTCCTTTTTAACCAAACGTAGAATCATCAAATAAGGCCTACTGTCTGACACAAAAGCTTCTGTGAGGCAAGTTCAACCAAGTAATTCACTAAAAATAATCTGCATTACCGCTAAAGTACAAGAGTGTCTGTAGAGGAGAAATGAGAACATATCGGGGGGAGGGGAGGGGGGGAAGAGTATCCTATTCACACTGCTGTTTACCACCGTTCCGAGGCGATAGGAACCATTCTCGCTGCGGTAAGTCTGGGAAAAAAGTCTTTTGTGTCATCTGTAGGTTTTCTGCAGATATCCAATTATTAGCATTTCATTTCTAGCTACAGTTCCTCTATATGGGGCTCGGCACACAGGGGACTTAAATAATACCCTGAAGGTTTGCTGGAATCACCAAAGGGCTTTGCTTTCGAACCACGAGGCCCATGTGCTGAGCCGCGCTCACTGGAAAGAGACTTATGGTCACATACGTAAGTGCAGCATGTTTGCGGTGGCGGTAATGAAAGGCAAAGCTAAAATGGAATTGAGCAGAAATGTTCTGTTTTTTTTTATATTTGTTTTTTTTTCTCGCTTTGCAGTGCATGTGGTACAGACGAGTTCTGCTATCCAGATAACCTTTCCTGCATATCTGAGAGGAAATCCTCTTTCATCAGTGTGTGTGTGTGTGTGTGCGCAGATGGCTCCATATCTCTCTGATGATGGGTGGAGAGAAAGATCATGGATAAAAACAAGGCAGCCAAGGAAGTAATATTTCCTCAGCGGCTGTAATATAATGGCTCGGATCTTAGCCGCGATAGATTTTATTTTGACACTGTGTAAAGAAAATTTCCACACTATCCAGCTTCCATCTGTAAGCACAAACAATGCCAAGATGGGTCGCTGTCTAGTTTATTTGTTTCATGTTTGTTCTCCCTTCCCTGTGGGTAATAGTTTGCGGAGAAGTGTCATTGACTAAAACAGACAAACATTTAAGCCGCGCGCTGCCCTGACTGTAAAACAGTTTCCGAAACCGGCTGAATCGACTTCTTGTCATGGGCACACAAACAGCGGGGCATCTTTATCTCCGCTTTCCATCGTTGTTGTGATTGATAGGCGAGGCCCCTTGGCCATCGGCTGTGTCTGCTACATACATGGGCAGCTTCAGAGAGCTATACATTGTCTCGCACGCCCTGCCAAGTCCCCAGAGACCCCAGTTACAGTCTTTAACAAATGGACTGATGCTATCTCGCTCAACAATACAGTGACTTCAGAAAAAAGCAATTCACAGGGACACAGAGTATTTATAAATGTCAACTTAAGTAAAAGCTAAGGTCCCGGGTTCTAAAAGGTTTTGTAATTAAAGGTCAACATTGGTGCAAAAGCTGGTTTTTTTTACCCCCTATTGTGTGTTATTTTCTGACACCACAAACAATCAAAGATTGGAAGAAAGAGTTCACATTCTAGCAATCCTCAGGGAAACCAAAATGGCTTTTTGAACAGAGTTGGAAATTAGCTATTCACTCTCAAGTTACAGAGGAACTTGCAGTGCAAATAAAGCTAAAGCTAAAAAAATTAAAGGTAAAATAAAGGTAATCATGGACAAATCTGAATAATGCGTGCTTTACGTATATTTTACTCAATGAGACATTGAGTGTTCAATATTGTACAGTATAATTATAAATGAAATATCAGTTGAATTTAAAAGGAAAAAGAAGTCAATATGTTTATTATTTTGGTACCATTTAATTTTATTAGATTTATTTTAATAAAATATTTTTAGTAGGATTTTTAGTAGGATTATTTTTTGTATTTTAGTATTAATAAAGGGTCTATATTGATATTGGCCAAGTCATACCAAAAGTTGTTCACAGCTCACGACCCTCAATCCATTTTCTTCTGGGGTTGCCTTAAAAACAGTGTAATCGTTACACAGTCGATACACAAACCAACAAGTGTACGGCTAACGATGACATTGGTCGTGGCTGGAGAGCCTTTTAACGCGTGGAACCGTGTCTGCTGTCAATCATGACCTCTCAGGAGCTGTAGGCCACTCACGGTAAAGCACCAGTCTAAGGAACAACTCAATCTGCAACAGGGAGCCATGGACAGAACTGAAACAAATAAAGTGTGTGAAAGCCCAGAGATCATCAAATGAGACACCCGTTTCCACTTGAGTAACACAGGCGACAGGTAAAGGTGCGGAACGTGGCACTTTAAAACGGTCACGTCAGGTCAACTAAAAAAGAAACTGCCTCGGCAGTTTTAGTGCTTGTTCCTCTCCTTCAGCGAATAAATGCTAATCAATTAGCAGGAATGCTTCGAGTTGCACCCCAAGCAAGGTAACCTTGGCCCGGTGTTTTACAGCCTATATACAAACAATAACATCACAAGCGTGACACCTGAATATACTGCAACGGAAACTAATAGCTCCCCGGTGGCTACTCGGGAGCTGATTAAAAAACAAAACTGTATTAGAGAAAAACGTCTATCTTTTGCGTCTCTTGTTTTCGTGGCTCTAATTATACGTCAAATGAATTTAATATTCTATGCTCTAACGCATCAATGCATCAAATTTAGTCTTTGTTTACACGCTGCCCTTGGCACGCCAGTTTATAACACATGATAATTCTATTCTCTAGGGCTGTTGTGAGAAATGATTCTCTGTTAAGTACACTAATTAAATATAAAGGTGAATTGATCAGACAAGCATTTTCCGCCTTGGGATCAATTTGTGTATTAGGAGTTCCCAATGGCACACAAAATATGAACCATGCATGAATCTGAATAATAAGGTAAATATATAGGGTAAATTGACATTGGTATAAAAAAAATTCAACACCACAATTAAGGAAACCACATAAAAAAAAATAAAAATAAAAAAATGATTGAACCAAAGTGCCACTGGGGCTTGCAACAGTCCACAGAACAACACAGCTTTAAATCTGTGGGTCATGCACTTTCCACAACAATTCTGGTTTGCTAGTCGTTTGAGCCAGAGGACTCTGATTAATCATAATATTCATGAGGCTCCTGTGACAGAATGGGAGTGACCTTGACTTCTCTTCTCGTCGTGCTTATGCATGCCCTGGAGTCAGGGAATATCAAAGGGGACACACTCCTGGAGATCTGGGCCAGAGACATCACCCATATCCGTCACAGACCCTACAGCTAAACCGACACTTTAGTCAGGCTGCAGTGCACTCTGGGTGTGTACGAGGCTTCTTAACTCAAGGTATGGGCTCAAATCCTCCGAGAGATGAAAGCAATGTTACACAAGATTGTAAGTAAATATGATTTTGTTTTTTCGGCCTACAAACCCAAACATCAAAGAAAACATTCCAGACTGGCTTTGTGTTTATGGTAGTATGGAAGTAAGAAGACAGCCTGGTGAGAGCATTTGTTACGCTCCGCATACTGCATCAGCCTGAAAACTATTCATTCACAAACAGTTATGCGGGATAGAGACAGTGTCAATAGGTGTCAATCAAAGTCATTAGCAGGCGATTGGACCACCTTTAACTAATCTAAACAGCCAATGTGTGATGAGGATTTTTAAACACGGGTGGCAGCAGTCGATTGGACCACCTTCCACCAATCAGAACAACAAGCATGTGGCGATGGGAATGACACACAAACACAGGCACCTAATCGCCGTCGGCACCGGCTGAACTGCCCACCTGGAAACCGATTGGGCGGTGGTTCACTGAGCAGTTTCGAATGGAGAGTTCCTCCCAGACTGACGCACAGAGCGGAAAAAAATCATAACGCTTGGGGATTGGTCTCACGAGGAGGATAAATAAAATAAGAGGATAAATAAAAAAAAATGCTACTTTATTCCCCCCAAAAAAGCAGACAAGAAACCTTTGATTTCATGAAAAAACATTGAAAAGGATAAATGCGACACAATTTTGATTTGCCAAAGTGCTACCTCCATTCAGCATTTCAATGAGCAAGGAATTTGAATTGCAAGGTACTTCTCAGTAATTCGGTGACAGCCAATATCTAGCGCTCAGAAAGGAGCATGACTGATGAATTTGACTACCATGAAAACACACTTAAGGCAAAGTGTCAGGGTGAAGGTGCCATTACTTAATCTATTATGTATCTTGGCATTAAAAAAAAAACACTGTGTATAAATCGTTGTTCCACCTCACTTTACAGGTCACACGTAGAGGTCACACCAACAGTATTGATCGCTCTGACTTGCTAATGCTAATGCATAATCATTATCCAATTTCGGGTTTATCAATCTTACCTGAAATGTAATAAACGAGAAACAAGTGGTGTCTATGTGTGTCTTTTGGCCATCCTCGTAGGTTTTCTGTTGTACCAACAATTTGTGTCTAACTCAGTGTTCCGAAGTGTCAAGTTGTGGATGTTATTAACAGGGACCATTCCTCATTCAAGCCACCCCCTATTTATTCTGCCCTGTCTCCCCTTGCCGTCAATTTATGGCACTCTGAGGGACGCACCTGATGACCAGACAGTCAAGCTCAGCCCTTTCCTCTGGTCCGACTTCTGCCACGCCAGCATTGGCTGTCGAGGACATTTAACGCAGATTTTCCATTATTTATGAGGCTACCTTTTAAACGCTTTCCTTAATTACGTTCCGAATCTCCATAAAGAATTCTTGCAGCCAGCCAGCAGCATTTGGGGAAACCCACAGACTGACGCTGGCGAGAATAGGACCTGGTGTCTGAATGAATTGAGTTGTGTCACGGTCGCTGATGGATCGTGTTTACCTCACTCGTTTCCACAATTCGCATTACGGGTAAACAGGTTTTAACCCATTTACAACACTTACAGCGCTATGGTTTCCTTGGTTACTTTTCTTATCCAATCACAACACATGATGCCTACTGCTTCCCCCCTTCCTCCTCTCAGCCTATAAATGGCAGATTAAGTTAAGGGACTAGGAAAGATCCATTCTAAATAGCCTTAGGTCACACTTAAACAAGCAAAATAAGGCAGGAACTGAATTACCTTTGTTTGTGCCTGTGAGCGATATCATTCAAAGTCACCTCCGCACTGTATTCATAAAGTATACAGGGGAAAAGGTTTAAATAATGCACTTTTTAAATGTTTTTTTATTTGAGAAATTACAGCAAGAGCTGTTTAGCTATGCTACCGCTCATTAGCTGTTATCGGGTACTGGCCCGAGCTTTTGAAAAGACACAAGAAGTAAAGTTTAGAGCCTATGGCAAACCAGGCGTAGTGGGTAAAACCTCAAGTGTCTACATCAAGGTTCTCTGCGTAATGACATTCTGATTCAGTGTTCGATTCTGAAGCAGGGTGACGTGATACTAACGAGCAGGGTCAGCTGGCGTTCTCAGGCCATTCAGCTTTGGTTACGGTTGGACGTTTTGGTGCCCGACACCCCCACCTTGGCAAATTCAAAACCCGCACGTATCGTGGTATTAATCCACAAGGTGTATAGTGTGTGGTTAAATAAAGGCCCCCCGAGTCATAAAGATACAGTTGCAGGTGGAAGGGTACTGCTAATGCGTCTTCCTCAGTGATATAATACAAATGGTTGCATTTTGCCACGTGCATGCCTAAATAACACTCCTTGTCCAAGCCGCACGGCCGAGCAATCAGCTGTTCCTTCAGCATCTGGCAGAATGATTTATTCCCTCGTTGGAGCCCAGATTGAAGTTTTAATGTATTTAAGAAATTGCCTTCTATTCTGAAAATGATACAGTGGGGAAGGGTGGCAGCTGGATGCTTGCCGTTTGGCCCTGTGCTACATCTAATGGAAGCCTGTCAAATGCTACAGACTTCACCGATTGACAAAGGAAAGGCTATAAAATGGCCACAGCCTGTTCAAAAACTCATACTAGGTTTTGTGTTTGCTCTAGCCATACCCCAAACCATCCAATTTCACTAGTTGCTCCTCTTTACCTCCTCCCTTACCTAACTATATTTTACTTTAGAGACGAGTTTCTTTTCCACCTCTGCACATAAACAATACAGGGTCAGCTGGGGCGCAGTGCTCAATGGTTCAGTTCCAGAACAAAAATGTTCATTTGAAAACCCTGGTTAATAACATTTTTTTGTTCAGTGAGTTTGAATGTCTCATCATCTCTTTGCTATTGAGTAGGGCTGTTTATTTATGTCTTGCGGCAACATCTAAACTCCATGGCAACCCTGGCATGTCTATCACATGACTGGAACATGCTCCCAGCTTGTGTCTCATCAAAACGAGCACCTTGGCTTCAGCGCAGATGAACCAGGGTAAATCAGTAGCGATGAGATAACTATTTGGTTACACTCTGCAGTGATAAAAACCCCACAAAGACACAATTAGGTGCAGCTGCTTGTGTATATTGTTACTGGTGCTGGGACTAATCTGAATAATGGCGACTTTTAGACAGCAAAAAAAAGAACAGGGTTTTCGGTCTCACAGGTCGCCTACCAAGCAAGCATCTATATCTGCTCCTTGTAATACTAATTACTAATGTAATTGTACACATTGTAATTGTACACATTGTAAGTCGCATTGAATATTGATATATAATCATTTTCTATATATACAATTGAACTGATGCTCGTAAAGAGATGTCCACAGCCAGACAATTCGGACACTTTAAAACTCAAGTAAACACCTAAGCTAACAGGGCTTTATAGAGAGAGTCCATATTTATGGACCTTCTAACTGCTGCAGTTAAATGGATGTCCAAGTCCATTGTGTGTTGGGCAACACGGCCTCTCCAAATACTCCCCGATGGCAGTGAATAGAGTTCCCTGTCCACTGTCACGACCTGGCTCGTAAGCCGTGGCAAAAACAAGGGAGAATGTCAGAAGGCTCGAGATGTCAGAAGGCTCAAATAAATGTCATTAACAAAACCATATTGTGATATTGTGAGGGGAAGGTGAGGCTGGAACGGAAGCAACAGGCCCAGGTGCTCCCAATCAGCCAAGCGTCAACCAGGACCTGCAAACAGACCAGGCACAGCAATATCTGCCCTGGCCACAAAGGCCAGGGGCTTCACACCACCTGCTGGGCACACTTTTTGTAATCCTCCTGCTCGAATCATTGATTTTTTTTGTGTTTAAAATCCGCCATGCCCGTGACCCTGCCGTGTGCTTTCGCCCTGTTAACGTCAGTTAACAATATTTCTATTCATGAAGCGCTGGAAAACCCTTTCCTCCTGTTGTTGCTGTAGCACAGGAAATAATCTCTGACATTTCTATCGAAGCTACAAGCCACGCGCTGATATTTTGCTACAGAGGGCCCCATTTTAAGCAGCTTTAAGATTTGCCGGCACACCAGGCATGCGCGTCCAATTTAAGAGCAACCGGGGGAGTAAGAACCGATCGAATAAGCTACTTTTAAAAAGTATCCCGAGTTCCTTCTGGAATATCGCATAATGACATCCCCCTAAGAGCGAAGCTAAGAATGATTTAGGGGGGCCCGCGTGCGAGCCAGCGGCAGAGCAGAAGTCATGGGCATTAAGTCTGTGAGCATGACGCTGGATTAGCAGCCCAGGCCACCTCATCTCCCTGAAGCACGCTCACAGAGAGCGTCCAGCAACCGCTCCTTCCACGAGGTAAACGCTTCTCTACACGCGTACACGTTTACACAATCGACAGCAGCGCACAGGAGGGAAGCTAATCAACTCAAAAACTAGCGCTGTGTCTCGATTTGTGTTCTTCCATACTTACACTTGCTATTGGTGCATAAGTGCGTTCACACTGACAATTATTGCAACATGCAGGGCGCTATGAGTACGCAGATTTTAAACAGTCAAAAAGTTGAGTGGGAAACGCTGGACACTTCCCGCCCTCAATGGTCTCCATCTTGGCTGCGCAGCGGAAAGGGAGGGACCACCAACCATTTTCAAAGTCGTAAATCAACATAGTGGTACGTTTTCAGCCGGTAGGAGGAGTGAAACAGGGTGCACACACAAGCGAGAAAAAATAAAAGCGCATTCATTTTCAAGTAGTAGTGAGCGAATAAAAGCCGTCAGATATTTTGTCAGGGGTGACAATCGCGGTCAAATGTTGAGTTTGTCATTTCTGGCAAGTGCACAACGTGCGTGTTCGATTTGAGACACAACCACCCTGTCGATAATTCACACACTACACAAGTAAGTACATAGTGTACACAGTGTACTACATCGAAGTGTACTAAGGGAAGTATCCGGAAGGAGACACAGCATAGGTGGTGTTATTCGACATGGAGCGGAGAGAGGGAGGATCAAACAGGGCACAGAAGAGAGAGGAGGTGCTGGGAGATATAAAACGGGAGTGACATTGTCTACAATATTCATCATTCCCCCCCATTCAGGAAGCTCAGTGGTGAGGGGCTATGGCTGAAATACAACCTCAGAATCCGCCTGACCAGTGGAGATGAAGAGGGGTCTAAAGCGCCGTACAGTGACATTGTAATATCCCCTCCCTGTCGTCGCAAATCACTGCAACGTATTTGCAGAGGGGAGATATTCACCCTATCCCTATTTGTTTAGAAGGAAGGGAGCGAAAGATAAAGGGTATTCAATTTAACGGCTCAGATCAAATCTTGCGTAACAAACACCTGAGCTGGCAAATGCTTTCTGGGCCAGCAGAGCCAAGATGACGCCATTAAACGTGGATGGATGCGGTTGCTGAGATGGTACAGTAGACAAGTTTAACCAAGAGTTATTTAGGCTTATTTAGGCACTACTTTGAAGGTAGTCTCACGGGCACCAACACAGCTGAGACTGTTGTAACTTTGTGACACTCGCCTTAGCTACAGGAGGATTTATGGCCATGTGTCAACACAAACGACAGACAAGCCCCCTTTTTCCCCCCCACCCATTTCTGCTAAAGGCCTATGTGGCGGTGTGTGCGCTTTAGCTGTCTGTCTGGAGAGAGAGAGTGTGTGTGGGGGTGTGGCTCACCACTAACAGGGATTGGGAACAGGTGCTCACCGGTCTCCCTTTAAAGCACACGCCAGGGCAGAAGCCGGTGGCAAAATGACAGGCTGTGTCGAGACCTGCTTTTATTATATTACCACTCCTAGTGGAGCTAGGCTGTGTTGAAGTCCTGAGTATTGTCTCTTACTTCCTACGGACCGATTACCCGCGTGAGCGGATTGTGTGACTGTATGAAACTGTGCTTGGCCCGTCTACCATCCTTTACCTGAGTGGAGTGTGTTTAGAAACACGCTACAGCCTACATAAGGTTCATGTGTTTATGGTTGACCATGAAGATCTGTCCTCAGCCTGTCAGTTAAACACTTGTTATTCATCCTAAAAGATGGAGGGTACGTTTATTTAGGCGTGTCTTCCGTGCATGTACTGTATTACACGTGAATATCAGCTGCAAAAAAAAACTATTTTAGTGCAAGCTAAACATGCACCGAGCCCCTTGTATTGTAGGTGCAAAAATTAAACACTGTTCTTTGAAGGGATTTATAAGTAAGTGTAACAAATCAGTCTGCAAAGAAATAAGCACCACATATTAAATCAACTGAATGACAGCACACAAGTTGCCCTTTAAAATCCCAGCTGTTCCCGGGGGAACGGAGGCTGTGGTTGTTTAATACACATGTACTGTCACAAATCAATCTGTCACGCCAATTAGCTCTAATAAATTAAATCGGTGGTCTGAAAGACATTTGTCTGATATGAAGCGCTGACATCAGTACAGTAGATATAGATTTTGGATTTATTTAATTCAGGTCATCGATGAGCCGAGGTGGCGTGGTGGTGGGGGGGGGGGGGGGGTTCTGTGAGACAACAATGTCATTTATTGGGTCTAATGTGAACACACCGTCAAGCTATTCTTCTCATTGCTGTGCTTCACTGAGGAGAACGCAGCACCCCGGCTACAAGAAACACTAAAACCCCCTAACACTGAAATCTGGGGCCACATTGGAGCATCCGGGAGACGTGGGTGTTTAACAGATATTCTCCCTGCCGTCGTCAAGGTGGGCGGGCGCGTCATAAAAGTGTATGCAGCCGGGGACGCTCGCCGGAAAGCAATAAGACCTCATCGTCACATGACATGGCCCTGCTGTCACTCCCCGTCTGCCTGGCCCATTAATAAACGCTGACACACCGAGACCTTGACCTGCCCCTGTCCCCCCTGGGGTCGAGAGGGGAGGCATCCCTACATCTTATGGATGTGTGCGTGTTGTGTGCGTGTTGTGTGCGTGTTGTGTGCGTGTTGTGTGCGTGTTGTGTGCGTGTTGTGTGCGTGTTGTGTGCGAGCGAGCGAGGGAGCAAGGGAGGGAGGGAGGGAGGGAGGGAGGGAGGGCGCTTTGCAGCTGCAGCTTTGTGCCCCCGTCGAGGGGTCTGATTGGACGGCGGCGGCGGCCTGATCTACTGTGGGACCGTCCTTCGTCATCATCATCATCATTTACAGGAGTCACTGCGAGGCGGGCCTCGGCGGTGCCGCCTCATGCGGAACAAACAGGGAGGGATGAAGGCTGAGACCTCTACAGCACCCTTAGTACAGCGATAACACTGGACTTAACCAGAGGAAACTGGCCAGTCCTGGTACAGCTTCCCATTTCAATGGAGAACTTGTTATGGAATATTTCCTATTTGAACTATATACTACCTTTATATCCTGTGTTTCACAATTCTATCTGTTTAGACAGTTGCTTCTGTTAAAGACACACAGCCATTTGGTATGTGTGTGAAAGGGGTACAGTGTGTTAATTGCATCTTGGGTTCAGGCCCCTTTCACCCAACCCTTTCTTATTTAGACAACCTCTTCAACTCTCCTATCTCCTGAAGATAGAAGGGGGTTTTATGAAGATGGTCACAGGAGAACATAAGGCTGTTTGTGTTTATCTGCTAGGGTTAAACCCTACCCCCCTAACCTTTGACCCATCATGTGTATAAAAGCTTTGTTCCCACCTTCCCTGGTAGGACACTTCACAGACAGACTTGGAACTCTGTGTGTGAACTATGTCTTCATTTAATTGCAATTAAATTAATTTACAAAGACCATATATTTATCTCTGTTCCAGTGTGGTATATTACTAAATTTTTCCATAACAAACTATCTTTGTTAATTATCAAAATATAGCAAAATATAGCTATACAGAATGATAGTTTGAATGTGTACTTTATCCAAAAGGGATATTTGATACAACCGTTTCAGATTTCTAGGGATACAGATCTCTGACTCTCTCGCCTGGCCTGAGAACAATAACTGTATATTAAAGAAGGCTCAGCAGAGGCTTCGCTGTCCCAGATGTCTTAAAACGTTTGCCATATAAACAAAGACCTTGGTGAATTCCTATTTCTTTCTACAGGTGTGCCATGGTAACAGGAGGTTTAACCGTGTGCTTCGTAAACATTTCTGCAAAAGATCTAAAGCAACCTAACAAAACCCTTAGCCTGGCTTCTAAAATAATAGGTGCTAAACAAATCTGCTGTAGGCACATCCAGGTAATCATTTATTTACGTTATTACCACCTGGAAATGGGATCGTACTGTAATATCGGGACGCAGGCCATTTTAGGGAGAGCTGTTATCCTCATATCCCCTCATATTTCATATACCTAAGTGTGTCCAAACATTTGACTGGTACTGTAATTTTTTATTTTTATTTATTTATTTATATATATATATATATTTTTTTTTTTTTTTTTTTTTAATGTGTGTATATTAAAATTTATATTCTGTACATGTTCCCTGAGAGAAGTCAGGACACAAGCTTTTCATTGCATTTGAATGATTTGTGTATTTGTTTTTAAACATAATACAATAAACATCAACATTATATTGAGCCCTGAAGGTAAATAAATTGGGGCAAGAGAGAGTTAATATACAGTACATATTAAAACAAATACCACCCACTGGAGGAGTGTCACTTTTAAAAGGCTAAATAGGGTTGGGGTTAAACCAGATACGACAAAATACAAAAAACTGTGGAAGGTTAACTGCCTGAATAAAGGCACCTGTTTAAAGTTTTATAATAAAGTGAAATACTTATTAGTGAACCTGAGCCCTTTGTGAGTACAACGGCGAGTGACAACGTCAGAACATCTCAAGACTGCGTTTCCACTTTGCTCTGGGAACAGCGGTGTCTGTGCGTGTTTGAACGAGAGCACAGCGCGTTCACAGGGAGACGGAGAGGATTTGGCCTCCAGGTAGCAGAGGCATTGGTGGATGACAGGGAGTCCTGTCACAGCAGAGCCGTTCCACTCTCTGTCTGAGAGGATTAACCCCTCCCCTCCCCTCAGTCTCCATTTAGAATGCTTTTCTGAGCAGTCTGGAGCACCGGGGGAGCAGTACCCAGCCTGGCTGAGCCCCCCAACAGGATGTGTTGGTGGGCTTCAGGATGCAGTAACAATCCCTGTTCCACCCAGCCAGGACCACCAAGGGGCGCAGTGTAAGTCCCGCAACGCCCCTTCCTCTTAATTACCCATGTTAGCTTTAAAAACTTCACTTAATGACTCCCAGCCATGAGATCCAGGGTTAATTCCCAGCATGGACCGAAGTATCCTTGAGGAAGATACCTAAACCCTATTTTGCTCCTGAATACTTAGGTAATTGTACTCATTTGACATTTTGTTAGTGTGTTAAATGACTTAGAGTAGAGTCATTGCAATCTATTGTAATATGTCACCAGAAGACAAGCGGCATATTTATACACTAGTGTTAGTTAATGAACAACAGAAATGGTTTTAAGCTATATTAATATCTACCATAATGCAAACATGAACTGTGCAGAGAATGGGGTTCTGCAGACAGATTTCTTGTCGTAGCGTTGTATTAGCATACATAAAAAAATGCTTATGACAACCAGCGATTCCTCACAACCCGATGGCGAATAACGCGTTACTGTGAAACTAATGGCGTGCACCTGTGCTACAGCGTGTACGAGTTCCTCCCCAATGGCAAAGGCCACAATACAGTTTGAGAGCCGCGTTCAAATCTGTATCTGAGCAGAAGGCATGACTCAAAACTGTAGTTATGCTAAGTGCCAGAACTCATCAAATGAAGCTGCACACCGAACAGACACGTCGGACGAGTTTTTGGGTGAAAGTTATCGGAAAATAGATGGAGGCAGGTGATTTTCGCCGGGGTCTTAAATACGTCAACGGTTTTCTTAGCTCTGCTGCGCACGGCTGTGGCATATTAAACTCTGATTTATAGCTTCATAACGGTAATTGCTGAAGGGCAGCTGCTCCATTGCATGATTTAACTGGGTTTTCAGACCACAAACTGCATTGCCTGCTGTTTTGCCTGCAACTCCACATCGCAGGTAGCGGGGGGGCTCCTGATAAATGACATCAGCACCAGCCTCACCCCCCCAGAAACACTGCAACAAGACATCGCCCGAGCTGAAGGCAGAAATCACCGGAGTCACACTTTGTCTTCCCTTGATTTCCTTTAATTCGTCATGTCGTGAAACCTGGACTCCCCAACGCGCGCTTTCCAATTTAAAAAGCGGTAATTAATTAGATTACAGTTTCCTACAGGATAGGGGAGCTGGGTAGAGGATCGCCGCACGCTGTGTGCGCGTCGTGACGACACAGATGTACATTAGCTAATATCCAATAGGACGGTGTTGACTGACGATGTAGTCAGCGCTACCTACTAGCTGCTAGCTGAACAGCACTGTCGCATTAAAATGTTCTCAAAAGGCTTTGCATCTCAAATGCAATCATGGCTAATTTTTCCCGCACTTTATTTGAGTGACGGTGTGAAGGTTAAGACTAAAAGAGAGCAGTTAGTCGCGCAGTCCTCTTTATATCCCAAGTTAAAAGGCAGGGATTCCAGGGTTCATTTGACCAAGTAGGGTATATAGATGAACACAGTTCTGATTAACCACCAAAAAAGAAGAAGATGTCAACCGCTACAGGCCTCATTCCTATGTAGTACTGAATTCTGATGCAGCTCTGACTGCCGTCCATAAATCAATTTTAAAACAGATTTTCATTAATGAATGTGGCTTGAAGACATCATTTATGACACAACTCACAACAACGCAATTACATTTCAACAATGCAATCCAAGTTGTTAGTTACATACAGATACACAATTTGAATATATATGAAGAAATGCAATGAGGAAGCAAGGATATTAAAAGAACTTGGCTTCACTTGACAGCAAAGAGTACTCTTTTCTAGTGATCATTTTGTGAGTAAAACTTAATTTACAGTATATACTGTAGCACCTTTAGGGCACTTTCATACTACAATTCTGAAGATTTGGTGCGGTTTAGAGGCAGGCACGTGAAGAGGGGGGTGCCAGAGGAAGGGGGGGGGTCTCATCACCACCCTCTCGGGGCTTATGTAAGCGCGAGGATGAGTGAGGGGAGTTGTCGGTTATCGTTTCAATGCTACCACGCCGTTCGTCGCTTTGCTGTACTCCAGCGGCTGGAACCAGCCGGCTCTCCAGCGCCCCCTTCCAGATGGAGGCTACGGAGGGAGGTGCAGGTGGAGCTGGCGTCGCCGGAGGCCCTCATGGACCGGGCCCGGGCTCTCAGCGGACAGTTACGCGACCTGGACCGCCTGACGGGACGCCTACCGACAACCCCACGGCAGAGCGACTATGAGCCCATGGAGCGCAGCATCACCAGGCCGTCCATGGAGGAGAAGGCATGCCGGAGTCGGCTGGGCCTGTGCCTCTTCTGCGGCCGAGCTGGGCACTCCCAAGGCCCAGTGTCGGCTGCAAAGGGAGGGGAGGCACAGGAGGAGGTAAGACCCACCACCGTCACACCTGGAGCTAGGCCCAGTACAGTTCACATGCCTTCTACTTCATGCCTGTTTAGCTGCTGCCCTGTTGAGCTCTCGGGTCGCTTCCCCGCCCGTGTTCCCACAGCCTCAATCGACGCCGGTGCCGTGGGAAGTTTCATGGGACTTGGGTACCACCTGTTCACTTGGTCTGGAGCTGCGCCGCGCCTGGAGGTTCCCGCCCCCCTCACCACATTGGATGGAAGGCCATTGGGTGCCGGCACGACCACCCACGTCATGCGTGACGATTACCGTGGGCAGCCAAAATGCATGGCGTTGATTTAGTGTGCTGATGGCATTTTACTGTGTGTGTAAACGCAAACTACTATTCAATGTGAGGTAATATGAACATTTCACTAAAGGTTAAACTCCTTTCCGTTATGCCAGGTACGGCAAGGTGTACAACAAGAAGTCCAGGACATGGCGGTTGTACACACTGAAGGTGGAGAAGGACTACAGTTACATCGCAGATCACCAGAGCGCTATCATGCGGAGGTTGTTTGCTACCGAGGAGACAGCACCCATATGATGCCACATGCACAGCCTTACATATAATTTAGAGCCAGTAAACCTCTGGACACCGCTTGCTTGTTTATGCTGCAAGTGTAAGGAAAAGGCATTTATCATTTTCAAGATTTTATTCAAACAAGTTAGAACAGGAGGGCCCGGTGCAGGAGTTGATGTGATTGTTCCAAGCCGAGTCCTCAAATTCTGGCCTGTAAAGCAATAGATCAAACATGATTAGATATTTTTATTGCACAGAGAATATTGTCCTCGAAGAGGACTTGTATGTCCAAGGTACATGCCAGGGCAACATACTCTACGTATAGAGAAGCCACAGATGGACACAAAAGAGTTACAACATGCAAAACATGTTATAATATGGTGTAAGTAATAATAATAATATTGTATGAGTAATACAAAATTCATGTTCGTCAATGTGTCACTGATGGCAACAGAAATAAAATCCCCAGGTAGCTAGGGTAAGTACTAGAGCTGTTTCGTCATCAATCATTCTAATGTAGCATCGCTGAAGTCGCATCGCTAACCTTGTTGATGTTTTTAGCTTTGCCTGAAATCTAACATTGTACCCGTTGCTAGCTAGACACAAGTTACTGCATACAACTAAATTTTCAATACAATTTCCCCAATACTAAACATACTAGTGTGACAGCTGCGAGTATCAACAATAGCCATGTCCGTTGTTTACGTTCATTATGATAATGTTAGGTGTTTTCTTACATGTGAATGAGCCATGGGGTAGTTACATTCTTATCGATGCTGTGCTCCCTCGTAGATTTGTCCTCTCGGGCCGGCCTTACAGTCGTCAGGCCAGCCCTGCAGTCGTCAGGCAGTTCATGTGTTTTGGAGGAATGGCTTTTTGAGGGGGCGGG
>JAODLI010030914.1:0-19715 GCA_027575585.1 Percopsis omiscomaycus | reverse complement strand
TCTCTCTCTCTCTCTCTCTCTCTCTCTCTCTCTCTCTCTCTCTCTCTCTCTCTCTCTCTCTCTCTATCTCACACACAGACACACACATGCTGTACGCGCACACACATTAAAGGGGGTTTTGATCTTCTAACAGCTTTGAACGTCCCTTCTCTTAAATAAATACATTTACATATAAAAATACTAAATATATTTTAAACTGATCCAAATAGTGACATAGAGATTATTTCAAAAGCTTGATATCCTAAACTTGTGACCTTCCCCCAAGGCCCAAGGCCCACCAGAACAGGGCTGAAACTAACACTGTCCCACATCCAGCTTTTCGTTTCGTCGAGCGTCGAGGGAGAGGAGGTGTGAGAGAGCGAGCGGTAAAGCGAAAAAGAAGGCTGAGGACAGATGGGAGTGAGGGAGAGGGAGATGTATATAGGGTTACTCAGAGGCCCACCGGGCATGTTTATCAGCGGTGCTGATCTTAATCTGCGCAGAATGAACTGCGTTCCCCATAATTCATCATCATTACCCGTTCCCACCTGCCACGGCCCCCAACCAACGCTGTCCCCTTCCCTCCGACACACACACACACACACACACACACACACACAGAGAGTGGCTCCTGTGGGAATCTAGCCAGCAACCCTGGGTTAACAGATTCCCCTACACCCAAAACATTTATCTGGGGTGGTCCGGGTCTCATGGGAGCCCATGCGATTTGTTTCGCACACACATACACTCTGACACATGCACACACCTGTGGGCGTACACACCCCAGTGCGCCCCAAACTCACCTTTCACCTGTCTGCTTTACAACCTGAGCCTGTCAGCAAGCCCTTGCACCCTGTCACTCACCTGACCACAACACACACACACACACACACACAGGCTGTGTTTACCCCTGAGGGCTAGTAGAACATTGGTCCATGTTTTTCCGGAGGTGGGGTGGGGAGTGTGTGAGGTCAGGGGTCACACAGTTTAGGAATATCAACAGAACAGTTTCATTACTGCAGATCAGTCTCCAGCAGTCTCTCAGTGACACCTCCTGAATATGAAGTGCTCTTGGTGGGTTGGCATGAGCAGCAGAGATGAAGAGGGGGGGGGTTAATAAAGGGACTGTTTTATTTCCACTATCATTAAATCCTTGGACACTAGGATTACTTTCTGTGTACAATATACTCCTCCCCACGGAGCACTGTTGTGCCCAGCACACGTAAAGTATTGACTCATATCTACTCAACAAAGGAGAGTACAAAATAAGACCATGCAGACAATCTAAAATCCTCAGCCATCCCCACAACATTTCTATGCAGCATTTTGTTATTGTACATGGGGCCAATAACTGGAGTTTCAAGTACGCCTATCCGGTGTGGGGACAGATGAGCAGACAGGGATGAAGTGTTTTTGTTCAACCGTACTCGGGTGTGCCCGCATTCATTGATTCAAACCTAATAATAGTTGAGATACTAAGAGCACCGAGAAACCTGGCCTATACATTACATCCATACATTACATGTGTCTTCCTCCCCCTCCCTGCCTGATGGGTTACATGTTAGTCATTAGGCAGTCAGTGATGCACATTTGATGGGAGCAGGTTGGTGGGATGGGAGGCTGTGGGAGAAGTAGGAGGTGTAGATTTATTAGAAAGCTCAGACTAATATTTACATGACCCACCAGGACCCGAGGGGGAAAGAGCTAGAGAGTGCAGGAAAGAGCAGGGTAGAGAAAAGAATTTCTCTTTTCTCAAATTCTTGGTTGGAGAGTTCACACCATCACTTACAGTGGAAGCCATTAAAGAAACCATTATAGAAGTTACTGCATTCCATTATATGCTATAATCTATTCCACCTCCACTGGATGATGCAGTATATTTTCTCACCTCTCTCTCTGTTGCTTACAGTGAACACAAAATTATCTCCTGATTGGAAGAGCAATACCCCAGGACACATTTAGTAGCAGTATTATACGGGACTATCCTAATTTACATTTAAATGTAAGGTTTATACATTAATAATACATAATAAAACCACATTTTGGTTTACCTCCATGGATTCTCTATGAGGGCATGTTCTGTGTGATCTGGCATAGGACTTTATAATGATTTGATCATACTATACAGTATACCAGTGTCATGTAATCGCTGTTTATTTTCATCTTAAAGGAAATGTCTCCTATATAGTTTTTCATTTCTATAGAATTAGTCCCTAATGTATTAATATTGGTCCTATGCAAAGTTTCCATTATTTCCCAATCAGTCACCATGAGATGCATCAACTATATGTATCCGACTAGAAAATGAACAAACAATGGGGACATTTTATTATAATGATTCCAGTCACGATTTTGGATTTTTTGCAAAATCTGATGAATGGACTTTACCTCTATTATTACCTATATTATCTCAGCTTCTTCTCTTCAAAAGAAACACACTCTTCCACTGAAGAGTGAAGGTAGCTCTTTGCAACCGGGCAATGGGGCTCATGGGAAATTTTGTATTTTCTCCAGGAAACGCCGGTGCAAAACTCAACTCAAATTCAAAAGTACCTTTAAAATTTAAAAAAGTACTAACTATTTTTGGTCATCAAACGGTATCTCACTGGGGACCTTGGTAAGAAATGTATTTTTTTGACTGGTAAAGCCCCAAAAATCATATATAGTATGTAAATGAAGCACAGCCCTAATTCTTCGATGCTCAGGGTCATACTGTAAGTACAGTAGTCCCTGCCTGGGTGAGCTTAATGCATCACACTATGTTTTAGACCCTCGATATCTCATATTAAACATACAGGCTAAACCCACAGACATTTTGATTTCAACGCCTAAGCGTTGGCCAAAGCACTCAAAAATCAATTGACGTGTTTTTTTAAACACAATATTAAAAATCAGAAGAACCCCATATTATTTAATTTTCTTCACAAAGAAATTGTATTCCAAATAAACATCGACATGCAGGTTCTGCATCCTCACTGCAAGTGTCTTGGGAGTGAGGCAAAAGTAAAGTATCAGCAAGAACTCAGACACTTAGGCTTGTCACAGTACATTTTTCACCGTACAAGGTGTTGGTTGCAATGTCAGGAGGTTTGTAAATGTGTGTGAAATTGTGAGTATGTTTATCTTCCTCCCTGTGTGGGAATTTACAGAGGCACCTCACGAGGCACAAACAACAGTGACCTGGACAAATAGTGGAAATTCCACGAGAATACACTGGAATCTGGGGGTTTGGCTTGACAACGTTGTCCCGCGAGGAGATAGAGGGTCAGGGTCAAACTGTGCAGGCCTCACGGGCAGAGATACCAGTGAGTGATACCAGCTGACACACATTGATGCTGACACTAACAGTGATACTATGGGTACCGGATTGACAGTGACAGATAGCCCAATGTACACGTACTGTAAGACGCTCATCCCAATGGCTTTTAATCAACAAACAGCCTACCACAAGGGTGTGTTCTAGGACTACTTTCATTTCATTTGATAGTCTTAAACGTCATTTCAACATAATAGTTGCTCCCTGAAACCAGGTTCTCCATACATAAAGGGTACCCTTTTATTAAATTCACACGGCTAAATGTGAAATGTGATAGGGTTCAAACAGCATAATAGAATAGCCGGGATGCAAACGATAGACTTTATTATAATTCACAGTTTTCCTTTTACACCTCCTCTGCCGAGTTTTATACAGCTGATCACATGTGAGGACACAGTACAGTAGCCTCAGTCACTCAGATAAACAGAGGTAAACAGAACAGCTGCTCAGCATGGGATGGTGGAGCGCTGTGCACAAAACATTTACACAGAGTTGCCAGCCAAATAATATCATTTTGGTTTTACAATAAAGTGCTGTTGTAACAAAAACAAGAGGAGGAAAGTAATTTGTCTCTCTCCTCCCAGTGTCTGTGAGGATATAATTTAATCAAGTGTAATAGAACTTTCACTTTTAAAGCTACAGGCCAAAAATCTTCACTTTTGCTACTACAGGACAAAAGTCTCCATTTACAGTACAGTATGTGACAGTAGTAGATAGGAAAGTTATGGGAGATTAGTAAGGCAGTACATAAAACAATAGACACTAATAAAAAGAGATACTGCAATAATCTGCATTGAGATGTTTCTGTGGTGTTGGCACACAATATTTGTTTTCGGCGTTTCGGCGTTTTTCATCATTCAGTAAGATGTTTATTACCAGAGTTTGTACACAATATTCTTGTTCATGCATAGTCCAATTAACAGGCCAATTAAGGCCCCTATAATATAGAATAACTGACATACAGTGGGTGACCATAAGGATGTGTATGTACTGTATTGCATCACTGCAACAAACCCCACTGAGATGCACAAATGTGCTGTATAACATTGGCATATCATGTCTTCGTCAGAGAACGAGCATGCATGTGTGGGCATGTAGACACGTGCACACTGGAGTTTCAGCGTTTGCTTGTGACAGCTACAGTGTAGCTCTGCTCACTTCCTCATCCTCGACTTCAGGTCCTATTTCTGTCAAGTGTTTAAACTGGGACGGTTCAGCGGAGAATAAACAAGGATCTAATGTGTTTATCGAATGTTAAACCCTCACACACCAACAGCTGTTTACCGCACACGGCCTGACAAATGCACAATGAAAACAACAGCGAGGAGGAAGCTGCGATGAAGACCTACAGCACATGCTGAACCACAAAATGGGGAAATATTTTTATCATAACGAATGTGTTAACAAGCACAGATGACGGAACTGGGAGAGATCAGTGCAGAACAATTAATATGGGATGGTCAGAACCTGTCAGACACATGACACACCCGGACAACATACCGTGCAGAAAGGACAATTGAGTAAAACTCATGAAGATCAGAAGACATTTTTAGACCTTTTGTATCAGTCTACGACGCGACCAAAATGCAAAAACAAGACGCAGCTGGACTGAGTACACAAGTCAGGGCGAGACAGAGAGAGAGAGTTGTGTATGTTTTCTAAGCTTTCTACTCCTGGTCAACATATCAATAAACACAAGTCCACTTCACAGATGTAAACACACTATATACACCACACCCGCCGTCACTTTGGGCCAGCAGGCACGCAGCACGACATTTAGACACTGTCACGCATACACATGTCCTGTACAGACACACACACACACACACACACACACACACACAGGGTGGGCTGGAGGTTAGAAACAGATTAAACGTCAGTCCATCCCATCAACAACCCTTTGTCCTTGACCTGCAGGCAATGATCTGGTAGGAATACAAGTACAACATGATACAGTGAAGCACAAAAAGTGGCCCACAAAAAGTGGCCCGCCCCGCACATTCCACCAGCATGGAGGGCGCGTGGTTGAAGGGGGTCTGAGAGCAGGACTGAGCCCACTGGCGAGATGCCTCTCTTGGGTAGGGAGGGCAGCGTGAGTGGGGCTCTCAGGACTGTCGGTTCAGGAGAGAGAGAGAGAGATGACGGAAGGATGGCAAATGATAAGTCCACTTCAACAGACCCAATGGGATCCCTCAATACAGACGGGGCACTCACACTGAGCGCTGTCTGTCTGCCATGACTCAGATAGAGAGACAGAGAGAGACAGACAGGCAGGCAGAGAGAGGACTGTGTCGCGCAAAGCTTCCTTCAACAGAAATGAATGGAAGTGAAATGAATTTATTCTGTAACAGCTGCATTCGTTAGGCAGGCTGGCCTGCCATCTGTTAAACCAGGTACACAAACATGTCTACAGCATCCATCATGGTCACAGATACACATGTAAGATGCTGTGGAGGGCCTGCCAGCAGACACAGTGTGTGTGTGTGTGTGTGTGTGTGTGTGTGTGTGTGTGTGTGTGTGTGTGTGTGTGTGTGTGTGTGTGTGTGTGACAGAGACAGATTGGGTGTCTGAAAGGGACAGATAGCTACCAGCCAACCTCTAGTAACTCAAGAAGTGAGATAAAGACGATTGTAGGAAAGTACACACACACAAACACACGCGCACACACACACACACACACACACACACACACACACACACACTTGTCTGCTGGCATCCAACCAGTTAGGTGGGGTAAAAACGAAACGCTTAGCATGGACAAATAGGTGTGGATAAGGCCTGTCTAGAGAAATTGCCAATTCATCACAAATTTCAAACAATCAGATTAGCTTGTGGTATTCCAGCAGACTAATAGGGCTTGTGGGTGTATATAGTGTGCCGGGGCGTGTGAGGGCCTAAGTGTATAAGAGCTGTGTGGGTGCCAGAAACAGTGACAGGCCATTCTTCTACAAACAGGTTTTTAACTATAACCGTAGCGTTTATAGCTGCTGTCCTTCTGCTCTACTTCCTTTCGCCCTCCTGCTTATCTTGCTCTCCTCTCTTCTTCATTCCTCGTGGAAGTTCTTTCCACTTTCTGTCCTTCTCGTTTCCCTCCTCTCCCTTCAGAAGAAATGCCCCCCCCCCCTCTCTCTCTCTCTCTCGTCCTCACTGGCAACATGTGCTCTATTGGTCAACAGGCCCTTGTTAAAATAGGTAAGACCATTAACCTTTTGGTGCAACTGCTATAGAGCACCAGAATCCTGACCTGGACGCCTTAACAGCCTGTATATGCCTGTCTGTTCTAGCGGGGCCTATTAGACCATTAGAAGCTGGGAGCATCCCCTCTCGCCATGGTGATAAGATCAAGGCATTCCGACAGCCAGAGCGGTCATTACCCTGCTCTCTAGCCCATAATGTCCCTCCATTAGAACCCCCTGTTGCCATGGAATTGCAGCTGCAGCCGTTTAACTTATTTCTCGAGCTTGGCCACCTCTCTGGGTCAATGACACTCACACACACACACACACACACACACACACACACACACACACACACACACACACATACATACAGACACACACGCTTGCATGCAGACACGTAGATAAACATATACACACACATACTATGTACAAGTGGTCTGTCATGATCCAATGTAGACAGCCTACTGGCGGGTCATGGCCGGCAGAAGAGCAAGATGATGAGAGGTGATTAAAAGATATGGTCTAATCAGGCTGGTTGATTCAAGCTTCCATTCAAGCTTAAGCAGGCTTTAGTTTTGATCACCAAATAGGATAGACACAGGCATGCATTGGACAGGCAGACAGACAGGGGATAAGCAAACCTCAGGCCTGCGCTGATCTATAAAATGTCAGTGACTGAATCATCAGAATACACACACACACACCATTCAGGTGTTGTTGACATCATATCCATACCTTACTTTATCTAGACAATGGTTCTGGGGATCAAATACACAAAGAAAGTCAACTTTACAGTAAGCCTCAGTAAAATGAGCCTACATTGCCCTCTACTGGGTTAAAAAATGTGTTCTTGTGAAAAATGGTGTGCGATTGTCTGTCTACTGGCTGACTTAGTCACAGCTGATCTTTTAAATATTTTCCAGTGTAACGTGGGTTAGGGAGAACATCCCTGAAGGAGCACATATAACCTACACTCTTAAAGTAGGCTAAGGAGGATTTCTAATCTCCTATTGCTACATGACAAATTACTTGGTTTATACTGTATAGAGACACTTAGCCAGTGTGCCTGGTTTACATTTTTTGTCAAACCCAACTGATGCATCATGAGTCTGAAATTAAATGACTCATCTTTGAAATAGCTGCAGCTCCACCTTTATTTGTGAATGTAAACATTTAAAATAAGGTGCAGTGAATATAGGCCTACTGTATGTGTCTTCAAAATTATGAACAATGTAACCTGATCCATGGGCATGTATAGGCTACAGCATTTCTTTGTCAATAAGGGCCATAGTTACACTAGCATAATAAAAGAGCTTTCAGTTCAGATACACAGTAACTTCATTTTCATCTTCATTAGAAGAGCAACTTCTCTTTAGGAACATACTCGAGAGTGGGCTACCCTGATATTGAATAAATAGGCTTATACTTTTAGTTGCTCCTCCTGTAATGAAGGCACCGATGCAAATATACTCTACGATCGACTCCTGCATTGTCAGAAATATGACAACAGGGAACTCCTCCCTTCCTTCCCTGCCACCCTTTGGAATACCAGGCAGAGTCGGATAGAGATTAGTGTTGCTCCCGAACACAGGTGCCAGTATTGTGCTACCTGAAAACATTGGAGTAAGAGACGCTTAACTCTGAACAACACTTTGGATGAACGTTCATATTTATTAAATAGAAAATTTGCCTCCATTCCAAGGAGATCTGAATCAGACACAATCTGGGGAAATAGAGAAGAGAACATGAAAATAGCCTATAATGCGTAACATAGGTTGGACATAACCATGAAGTAGGATTAGTGTACTCATAATTCACTTATTGAAAGCATTGTCTTCGGTAATATAATTAAACATTAAACATAACATGATATATTAAATATATAGGCTAGGCATCGCCTAGTGGGCAGGAATAAAATGTTCTAGCTGGCCTACGCACAATAAATTGTCGACTGATCCATGCCCATAAATTGAAATTATTGTTTTATTGTCTTTTTAAAAGACGTGGCTCAGTCATTTATAATGCTGCCGATAAAACTGTGTTAGTTTCCATTTCTATTCCAAAGTTTCGTTTCTTCTGATTTGAGCACGGTGTGGGTGCGCTCGGTGTAATAACTCTGGGCTGGCCGGCGGCGCAAGTAGCGCTGTTTTAAATAGACAGGATGGAAACCGCCCCTGTGGAATATAGAACCAAACAAACTCGATTTAAGTAGATTTCTTTCTCCTTGACGTTCACACATAGAGTAAACACTGGCGGAAATAGTCTTAGATTAGGACAATTTATTGAAATTAATTACGGGATCGTCCTATTGGGTACAATGAGTAAAATACAGATTTACTGTCAAATTGGACTTGACTTCTTTGAGTTTTTGAAAGAGAAACAGCAAGAATCCACCACAGACAGAATTCAGCTGAAAGAGATATACAACGCTGAGTTTAGGACCAAGTGAGTTTCTGACGAATGGCTTCAGAAGAGCTCTACACAACCATTAGCTTAGCCTAATAAAAAAAAAATATTTTTTTTTCCAGGAACGATGGACTCAAAGATCCAAACTTCTCACGTATCTTGTATGCCCTGAGAACCAAAGGGAAAGCAACAATCAGAAATGGGAATGTATATTTTAATTCTAAGGTGAGAATGTTTGCGATTTACTGCTGTTAACACTGGAATAGTGTTTAGAAATACAGAAATAACTTGAGATCGTAAGCTATTGTAGGTCTGTTCGTAGCAACTCCGTAGCCTGAAGTTGAGTTGAAATTGTAAATTGCATATATCCAATTGCACATCAACTAATGATCTCTGCTTTGCTTTTTTAACTGGGAAATGTACACTATCAGTCCAAAAAGTTCTGTCAATGTAGTAGCTCAGACGTCACGCGAACATAGAGGAATTTTGTTGCAACAGCTACCGGTAACTTAGGTGTGCCAATGTTATCTCTCTAGCACAGTAGGCCTACTGTTGACCTACGGCCCACCGCATAGAAAGATCAACTAAATTAATATAATTTTAATTTGTAATGTAATGTAGTGTTGTGGTGAATACTCACCCAGTTAATATAACGTGAAATGTTATAATTCACAGGTAACGTTATGTCTATGCATGTTTTGCCTTTGTTTGTGTTATATATCTAGGCCTATTTTTAATTGCCTTGTTACTGTACTACCTATCCCAGTTTGTTTATCCAAGTTTGCTTACCGTATCTGAGGTAGCGGGAAAATAAACAACAGAGGGTTTATAACGTTACTGCTATTCATCTTGACATTCGCTTATTGATAAACACCTACAGTGTATACAATTATTTAATAATTCGAAGCTTCTCGTTGATTGGTTTCTACAGTTGCTTTAAATGTATGTATCGGGAAGAGAGTTGAGTTATGACACAATCATAATAGGTCAATCCAAGGGGCCCCAGGGTATGCTCTTGGTTTCACTGGGACTTGGGACTAAGGACCTAGAAATAGGCTTTTTTTGTAAGCTCGGCAGTGCTTATAGCTATGTCTATACATACATTTTATAGCTGTACTGTACATTTACAGTACAGCAGCAGACTGACATAAGTTACATAACCTGAATCAAGTTTCACAAACAATGAATCTTTCCTACAGGTGAAAGCTCTGTATCGGGACCAGTGGTCATGCAGCAGACAGCGGTCTGTGTCTGTCCAGGGTGGATCCAGTCCCAGACCAGTTCAGGCCTCCACCACCCCTGCCGAAGCAGAGACAGGGGTGCGAGCCCGAAGAAAAATGGCCAGCCTATTAATAAGTAAACTTGAGGCAGACAGGTAAGATTATCCACTTATGAGTCACGCTTGCATTTAACAACCTGTTATTCAAGAATGCTTTGTTTTGGCCTCCAATATGATCAATACAAATAAGCAGCCGTTTATCAATTATCAATCTTATACATTTTTCTCATACTTTATTGGCTACTGTCGTTTCCATGGGGACATTAATACCCTATAGTGGTCACACCACACCTTCCACAGCACAGCACATCTCATTAAAATGTTAAATGTTTATCCTCACACAGGGCTCACTTCATTTCTGATAAACATGGTGTCAGTATAACCTCAGACCATGAGTTTAAGGATGGGAGGGTGTGCATTTGTGTGGAAGGCGAGTTCAAGGTAATCTGTGATGTCAAATCACAATGGTTTTTGTCCTGTTGCCTCCTGTAACAGTCGATACATTGTAATTTTCATTTTGTTACTGAGTAGATGTTCCTCTATGTGGAGAACACTGGAACCACACCGGTCTATTTCACTCACTACACCCCACTGCACTGGCTCAGGTGCTTCTGCCTGGAGGATGAAAAAAAAGTGACTCCACTCAGCCCACTTTTACTTTTACCAGGTAAGAAACAGCCGCGTGCGCGCGCGCACACACACACATACAGACACAGCACGCCCAGTGAATGAAGTCATTACTCCAGCTGCTTCATTAAACTAATTATTTGATGGATTTAAATGACATTTTATAATTCCACTCACCACAATACTCTGAAATGATTACTCCATTATGTACTATTGGAAACAAATTACCACTTTAAAATGACTTCTGTCTGTGGTGATATAATTAGCCTACATGTTTACAGTTGTGTACTAGTCATGTGATTTTTGTCTTTAGGTGATCGCTATGAAATCAAAGTCCACTTCAGTACCAGATTGGTTGGTTTCTATCCATCTACTCTGGCCTTTGAGTTCAAAGAAGACCAACTGCCCTCTTCCACGGCCTTCCACATAGTGCGTTTTATTGAGGCCAAATATGTCACCGCCCTGGGACTGGAGCTGGCTCCTACTGCCCCTTACAAACCTCAATCCTTCTTTGCTAAGGATGCTTCTGATGCCTCCTACACTATTGTGGATGGGCAGCCACCTGATAGGTATCACAATACTCCTAATATTACTGCATTGTCATGGATTTTGAAAGTTAAACATTTGTAATTAAATATGCATCCAATTAATTAATTCTTGAAAATTTTAACTAACCAGTTTGTCAGTGATGCGCATGCAAATGGAGGTTTCTCTGAAGAAATATAATATACCAGAGTATATGAACCAGCTCATCAATACACTCAAGAACTCCCCATATTTCCGAGATGCAAGGTAAATTTGTCAACTTCTTCACCGATCAATTCTTCATAATGTAGTGAATTAGCAAATTTCTTTGTTAAAACACATTTATATATTATTCAGAACATGAAGCATGGCCCATGTAATTAAACTAAAGAGGGACAGCTTTGTGAACATAATATAAAATAGGAAGTCATGTCAATGTCTAACTATGCACTATAGAAATTTAGCCAGTGCAACCAGTTGTCAATTGGACAAGCAATACATTCAGAACATGCAATCCAAAGATATGGAGGTCAGGCTATTTGAAGATGCTAAATTGGCCGAGTGTAAATGTGCCCCTGGATAGGTTGGCACCCTGTCCACTTCTTGTGCCTGTGTTGTGCCACAGGTCATTATGTCATTATTAAAAATAAGAATACATTCTTAACAAATATGCACGGTAAAATAAGAAATAGTAGATAGATTAATTAATCATTACATCAAGAGCATACACATACTGTGTATGACTTGTTTCTTGAAAATAAACTGTGTAACACGTTTCACTCATTTTGTGCAACAACATTACAAACTATAAGATGTTGTGGCATCAGAAGAATTAGTTATTTCTGTTTGTTTTTACAGGACTGTGTGTAATATGTCAATACAGCTCCACCTAAATTAAACACCATCTTAAAACCCTTTGCACGTCCTTTAGTAGTTGCTAGTGTACCAACTTGCATACCAAGTGAGTGAGGAGGCTGTACTCAGGTGGCAGATGAAGTTACTGTGGCATTGAAGGGTTTGGATAAATGAACTGTGTACCTCCATTATCTATCTGGTGTAAAACCCTGCCGTTTTCTCCCCTTACTCCTGTAGAAGAGCCATTCTGGAGAGCCCCCTAAATAAGCAGAACTACTCCGAGAGGTTCCACCTGCAGCTGTTTCTAGAAGAGGTTCAGATGATGGTGGACATTAAGAAATACAACATCCCCAACAATGACAGAAACCACGCCCCCATGTTCAAGGACACAAACAACAAGAGGCTCCTTGTTCTGGATGTAAGACTTGTTTGCTCTGTTTCAATGAGTTGGGCCACAGGTGCAGTTAAAAGAATGGTAATAGACAGGTGGTGTTTAGAACGAAGGGGGCCTTTTGTTCAGCCAGAATGTAACCCCCTGAATTGATTTGAATACTGTAGATTATTTTACTCTCTCGCTCATCAGGTACCTGGTGTGTCTGAGAACCGCCCATCCGTCCTGCGAGGGGACAGGCTGCATGTGTGTCCAATAGGGGAGACGGGGCTGAAGTACGAGGGATACGTCCATTGTGTAGAACTGGACCGGGTCAAGTTGGGCTTCAGCTCAAAGTAAGCTGAAGTTAATATAATGCTGTCATGGTTGCAGAAACTCATTACTCGTATTCAGATATCGGCATAGAAACGGATAATAACCACCATCACCTGAAGCTCAGAAGAGTTTCTGCTTTGGTGTCTCTTTCACACTGATGTTTGTAAATGGTATGGCAGGCTGCATGATCGCTTCATAGACGGCATGGCGTTCAGTGTGGAGTTCACAGTCAACCGGCTGACCATGCGGCTCCAGCACAGGGCGGTGGATCTGATGCGTCAGCATAAATTGGAAGAGGTGCTGTTTCCTGCTGTGGCAACTTCCTCTTACCAGCAGCCATTACCCACATTAAGGTTAGTACATACAGGTACCTGTAGGGACGGAACATAATAACAAAGGGGTTTAGAGGGCTGCAGATGATTTCACAATATAGATTTTAGTATGTTAGATCACCTTAATATTGCTAGCGTTGGCTCACTAAAACTCTTATATTTACAATTAGTTCATTTAGCAGACGCTTTTATCATGGTGCTATTACATGAAGCAGATAGGGGTAAGGCATCTTGCTCAAGAATGCTTACAGGTAGGCCAACTCTGGGTCTTGAACCCATGACCTTTCGGCTGGGAGTCCAACACCCAGATCACTAGACTATCCTGCCACCATATTTAAACCTAACACATGTGCTTTCCTCCCTGTAGTCTGTTTGACCGACAACTGGAGAAGAACCCGGAGCAGTATAGGGCTGTACAGCAAATTGTAGCTGGTTCTTCCAAACCTGCTCCCTATCTTGTGTTTGGACCACCTGGCACAGGTACAGTACTATATGTGAGTGTGTGTGTGTGTGTAAATATTTCTAAACATTTCTAAACCCACACATTTACTGGGTTATTGGGATTGTGCCTAACTGACATCCTACTATACATGTATTTTAACACAGTGGTGGAATTTTGTCTTGGAGAATCTGAACTTGAAGATTAATGAACTTTGTGTTAATGTGCGTTGCTCAGGTAAAACGGTAACAGTGGTGGAGGCCATCAAACAGATAGAGAAGTCGGAGGCCTCTTCCCACATCCTGGCCTGTGCCCCGTCCAACAGCGCCACTGACCTGCTCTGTATGAAAATTCTGGAGCACGTGGAGGGCCGCAAGGTGTACCGCATGTATGCCAGCAGTCGGGATTTTAGGACTGTTCCCGAAAGTCTAAAGGTCAGCACCTATCATGTATTGCTCCCTGAATTGATAACATTGATTCTGATTCCACATGATTCCCAGCTGGTGATTACAGTTCTCCCTAATGCTCCTACATGGTCAACCCATCTCCTGCATGTGTTGAAATACGTAGCATGGTACAAACCAGAAGTAGTGTCAGTTACAATGATTAGTCACGAATCACAACGAATTAACGATTTTAAAAAATGTTATGAAAGCTCTGAAAACCAGTTTGGAGTGAACTCTATCCAATTGTGTGTCAGCATAACATAACCGAGAAGCAAATATTTTACCATTATGTCTACTCGCTGCGATACATTTTTTTGTAAACAATGACATTTCAGCTCTATATGGTAAACTTCTTGAATGAATTAATGGATTTGTTTGAGGTTTGTAGTACATATTCTGGCGCATGTGTTTCCACAGACTTGCTCTAATCTGGTAGGGGACACTTTTGAGTTTCCCTCTAAAGAGGAACTGATGGCGTATAAGATCATTGTCACCACCCTGCTAACTGCTGGAAGGTAGCTAATGCTATGACTACATTTACTGTGCACTGCACCACACCAGCAGTAGACTAACAAACCACTATCAGCTGCTAACTGTAGGGCACACCATGTCCTTAACATTAATGTCAACAAACCAAAATGTTAACGTCTAACCAATACTTTGCTTAGACTACGTGATTCTGAGAATTTAACCTTGACTTGATTCCCTCTTTACAGGCTGGTCACAGGAGGCATACCTCCAGGACATTTCACCCACATTTTTGTAGATGAAGCCGGCCACGCCGTGGAGACTGAATGCCTGGTTCCCTTGGCAGGTAAAGAAAGGAGAAAGGCAACATCACTGGGTTTGCTGTTTTCATATTTACCTTGTTGAGTCTTATATTGACAATGTATGTGAATGAAGGGCAGCTCGAGGCAACGGCCGGTCAGGTGGTGCTGGCTGGAGACCCCAAGCAGCTGGGACCCATCCTCAGGTCCCCCCTGGCACAGAAATATGGCATGGGTATGTTATGACCCCATACACGCACAGAACACACGTTGGATACTCAGTAAATGCCTACAGATTTACAAGGTTTTGCATTACAGGTGTGTCACTCTTGGAGCGTCTGATGAAAGATTTCCCTCTATACCAAAAGAATGAGGGGACATTCGACAGTCGCTTTGTCACCAAGCTGCTGCGAAACTACAGGTTCGGTTTCTATTGTTACTCAATGATGTAATGTACAATGTGACATTTCCAAGATTTATACACCCACATATACAGTAGTAACTGTTTGACCTGGAGTCCGTCTTTGTGTTCTCAGGTCCCATCCTGCCATTCTGAAGATTCCCAATGAGCTCTTCTACGATGGAGAGCTCCAGGTTTATGCGAATGAAATACTCCGCAGCTCGTACTGCCGATGGGAACACCTGCCCAAGAAGGTAACGCACTGATAGCCACAGTCAAAAGCAAACACAAACTTGCGCACAGCATTGTGACACAAATACATCGGTGCATCTTCTTCATCAGGACTTCCCAGTGATCTTTCACGGGGTGACAGGCCTGGATGAGCGCGAGGCGAGCAGTCCCTCGTACTTCAACGTAGCAGAGGTAGAGGTGTTGATGGAGTATGTGAAGAAGCTTTTTGAGACACAAGGAAAGAAGGGCCTCTCTAAAATCTCACCCAGCGAAGTTGGGATCATTGCTCCCTACAGGAAACAGGTGGGCTGTAAGCACAAGGCGAATATTGCAATTAAAGTATATGCACTCAGCTATAAATAACTGAACTGTATAGGAAATAAAGTACTTTTCTATTATTGTTAACGCACACAAACACTGGGCAATGTGACTATTTACATCAGCTAGCTGGAAATGTACTTCTTTTAATTTTATCCAATAGGTGCAGAAAATCCGTCAAGGCCTTGCGAAAGTGGAAAAGACTCTAAAAATTCCGAACTTGATAAGGGACCTAAAGGTATGCACATACATATGTTTAACGCTTTCAGAAATGATGTGAAATGTAAAAGTGGTACTGAGTGTTCATTTGTCCATCAGGTGGGGTCAGTAGAGGAGTTTCAAGGTCAGGAGAGGAAGGTGATAATGCTTTCTGCAGTTCGCAGCAGCTCCAAATACTTAGAGCTAGATAGAAAGTTCTCCCTCGGTTTTGTCAAGAACGAGAAGGTAAGGAGACGCAAAAAAACACACTCTTGCAGCTGCGCACCTAAAAACCTCACAAAGCACCCACTGATGGTTCCTGTATTTATTTACGTTTTCTTGGCCAGAGGTTCAATGTTGCTGTGACCCGGGCTAAGTCCCTGTTGATTATGGTGGGAAACCACAACGTCCTCAACACAGATCCTACCTGGGGAAAGTAGGTATCGCCATGACATTCCTCACAAGTTCTAGGGCTTTACATTGGAGAAAACTAGAATTAAATAAATTATTTTAATGCTGATTTTTCTTTACGTAATTCACAACACAACAAACACAATGAATGTAACCCCTCTCCCCCATCCCACTATCCCTCAATGTTCCTCCAGGTTTATCCAGTACTGTAGAGAAGAAGGAGGCTTCAAGGGTTTCATCCACTTAGAGGAGGAGGAGGAGGTTGTGGCAAGACTATCTGCCCTATATATCAAGATTGAAGCTCAAGGTAATATGCACACACAATCTGAAGCTTGTTGCAAAAGAAGTCAGTTTTTTTCTCAACTTTCTTCATTCTTGTGGTGACAGACCACCCCCTAGTGGTGGAGACAGAGGAGAGTATGGTTCAAAGGCACCTGGAACCGGAGTGGCGCAACGACCTGTGACAAAGACCTCCAACTTCAAGGGATAACGTTTCCATTTTCTGTCATCTGACATTCTGATTTTTCTTCAGGAAATATGTAATCTGATACATTTAAGGCAATTTGTTCATATTAATACATATAATTTATTATGCAAACCCAGAGCCACACAAGTGAAGAAAGGCCCTTCTCTTTCTGTAACACGAATGTTTACATTTCTTACCAAATTGATAATAGATATTAATAAAACTATACCAAAGACTCAGGGCTTATTTATAGAATATCAGAACACGGTAATTCCTTAAATTCTTTATATACATCTCTCTCAAGTATTATCTTGATGTACATATTACCTCCTGGTTGTGCCAAGGAGTTATGAATAGTATTCAAAACAAATTCTACCAACTCTATTAATCAGTTTTATTTGTGATAGCAATCATGGGACAAAACGGCAAAGCGCATTTACTGTATGCGTTGTACAATCAGCATTACATGTGTAAAGGAGCAGTACGGAAGTCTATTGGTAGTATTCCTATGAATGCTACATCTTCTCAAGGATACTTTTAGGCCCAGTTCGGCTCAATATAAATTATTTTTAAGTCACTCAACAGTTGAGCACAGCTCATTTTATAAATTCCAACATTGAGAACACATACTATACTGGACTTGCGTTAAGGTTGAAAATGTAGGAGATTTTTTTATGAATAGACTCAGTTCTCTCTTCTAAGTAATACCAAGTGTTGACTTGGCCCATTTTATCATCTCTGCTCTCTTGGTACTGTCTTCACTATCTGATTATATATTTATCTACCAGAATCTGCTCAGGCTATTATCAGATGCAATACATGTGCATCATAACGTATGATGTACACAAGTTGTCATAAATAAATTAAAACCCAGCTTCCTCCAAAGGCAGTTGCGTGTGTTTATTATATTTCTGTCTATGTGGGTGTTTATTCTCATGTAGTCGGGGGTGGGGGAGTCAGAATAAATTTGCACGTAGGCGAGCTTGTGTTAGGATGTGTTGTATTGTAAATCCAGTGTACAGAATAAAGATACCACGTCATAACTGGACCAGAACCAACCACACAAACAGGACAGGGCCATTATGTGAATATGCTGGTGTGGTTTAGATGGTGGCATGTCTGAGCCAGTGCACATTTCACTAAAGGGTATTGTATTTTTTCAACAATAGGCCTCTGTTCCTGTTGCCAGCATATGCGCTCACCAAGGCAGACAGCGCAAGGTACATTATGAAAGATCCCTGCAAACAGATCCTTTGCTGTTGGACTTCATTCAGGTTTCTGTGAATTAATTCAGTGCTCATTGGCCCTTGATTAAATTTTTTTTTTTTTGCCAGAATAAAACACCGGGGAGAAAAGACAATTCAGCATTACAGCTAATATATATGGCTTTCAGGGTGGTATGGTTGAGGGAAAAGGGGCAAACACTCCACTGAACAGTAGAGAAGGGGAACTGGGTGTAGGATACATATAAGTTTTCAATTTTGAGTTTATTGATCCAATTTCAAGAAAATGTTTCAGGAGAGCAAATGTCAACCACTGTACCTGATGAGGGATAGCTTTCTATAATGTGGGATGGCTAGCTACAGAATCTGACCCCTCTGTAAATAATCAAACACACAAGCAGTGCAGAATGACATTATATATATATATGTAAAATATATGCACATATAAATAAACATACATACATAAAGGGGAGGAGTCTAGCCCCTTCACACAATCAGGCTGGTGATGAAAAAAATAAAATAAATGTACGTGAGAAAAAGGAGGCAGGGAAAAAAGAAAAGAAAAGAGGCCGATTTGTTTTGCTTCTAAAACAGGTGCGTCAGTCTTTTTTATTCGTCCTTCGCATATATTGTGAGTTTTTGTGTGTTTTAACACTAATACAGTCCAAAGAAGCCACTGACTTCTAAGGTTTCTCTGGGGGGCGGGGGTCCTCAATCAGCATGTAGTCTTGGACAACTACACCTTCTCTTCACAGCAACAGGCAGCCGCCCCTCTTCTTACGCTTGCGAACTTGCAGGGCCGCTCTGGTGGCCATTTCAAATACCTCCCGCACGCCATCCTTTGTCTTGGCGGAGCACTCCAGGTAGCCGAAGGCACTGATGCGGTTGGCCATATCTCTGCCTTCCTCTGGCTTCACTGGCTCCTGGAGGTCACACACACACACACACACACACACACAGGTTTCAGTGGCTTTGGAAGGCCTAGTAGAGAGGGTAAGTTGGTACCCTTAGCACAAATGCATCAGGACCCACCTGCTTCATCTTGGCCAGCTCTCTGCGTGTGTGTTCATCATTTCTCAGGTCCTTTTTATTCCCCACAAGGATGATTGGGACATTGGGACAAAAATGTTTCACTTCAGGCGTCCATTTCTCTGGAATGTTCTCTACAAGAATGTAAAAGACAGAAGTGCCTGGAGTCAATCTACTCATGTTCTCTGTACAGATTCTGCTGTCCTAGAAGGAGAGCCATTGTCCATTCCCTTGCCTGCTAGCTAAAACCAGCGTTTTTGTTTTCCCTGGTAAGAGATGCCATGCTGAGATACAGCTGGAATGAAAGCCATGCATTACCCAATCCAAAACCTGCGGGAGACTGCTCTAGGGCTGGGCTCTCTTGGTTTGACATGAATACACAGCCCCTAGCCAGAAATACAAGGTAAAGATTCTGTGTTTGCAAATAGTATCACAGGCCCCAGTGCCAAAAGGCTAAAGATGTCCTCAAAAGCATTTTTCTTATGTTTCAAAAAAGTAATACAAGTAGTAGGGCTGGGCGATATATCGATATAAAAAATATATCGATATATTTTTTAATGGGATATGGAATTAGACCATATCG
>JAODLI010030893.1:0-19727 GCA_027575585.1 Percopsis omiscomaycus | reverse complement strand
ACACTCCCCACCCACTTAGTTTCCCCTCAGACACGACGACCTTTTCCGTTCCGCTCTGTTTCCGTTGGCCAGTTCAGCCCGTTGGCTCCCACCGTCCCTCTACCCTGTTTACGTCGTGTTGGCATGGCAACCTGAAGTCCACAGCTCCTCTGTCAATGTCCCGACACAACGGATGGCGAGGCTATAGATATTGTATATAACTCAGATTCGATAATGTTCTCTATTTTCTATCAAGTTCATACACCTTCAGCCCTCGAATGCTCTCTCTCTCTCTCTCTCTCTCTCTCTCTCTCTCTGCCCCAAGCAGTCATTCTGTCTGTAGCACAGTAATGGACCCACACTGGTTTTTTTTGGTTCCTCACAGACGGTGTCTGTCGAGGTTATTCAGTAATCTTTTGGGTCCTTTACAAGGCAAGTATTAGCGGCGTGCTGTAGTGCTTGGGAGGTTCCACACGCCTGCTGCAGCCTGTTACTAGGGAGACAGGTGATTCATGATTGCCTTCACCTGTCTCTAATACCAGAGTCCAGTGAACCACACCTCCCAACCCCCCCCCCCCCCCCAACACACACACACACACACACACACACACACACATACAGACAGCACTAAACCACGCCCACACCTCCACATTGTCATTTTGTGTTCGCTTGTTTACAGCAGTCCTCCACAAACTACAGAACAAACCGCACCTCCGCGTTACTCACGTGTTTATTGTGATTATTTCTCTGAATGTCAAATGTACCTGACATCCTATAAGCCCTCAGCCACCGGAGCCTGATGCATGTTCTGACCGGTTCATTGATTCATACTGGGAGACTTGCCATTGAGAGTGACGGTAGCTTATAGTGAAACCACGCCTTCTGTTAGATGAGAATGAAAGATTCATAAATACACTGAAAGAACCGATGAACTGAAGGCTTCATGTGGCTCGTGGGGCTCCGACCTCCCTGTGTGTGTATAACACTGTGTCCTCACATAGACGTACCTAGATCCCTGTCTCCCGTTTATTTCCCTTTAAGCTGCTTTTAAACCACACCTCAATGCTCCCCTGCATTGAATATCCCTCCATCTCAATCTGTCCTTTCCCTCCCATTTCGCTCCCTATCTCTGTCCTCTGATCTCTGTTTCCTGGCTCCTCCTCTTCTTCTGGCCCTTTCCATGTTTTTGTCTTCTCTCTCGACCTCCCCCCTTGTTCTGGTTTCACTCTCTCTCTTCTGTGTCCGTCTTTCCACTGCTCGGTCTCGCCATCCATCCATCCACCCATCTGCCAGCGGAGTCTGTTCTGTCTGTCCCGGCGGCTCCTCTCCTGCAGCTGGAGAAGTGTTGTACTCGGAACAATAGCGCCACCCTGGCCTGGGGGGTAACTACGCCCTCCAGTAAACCCATAGAGGGCTACGTACTGGAGTTGGACGACGGCAACGGTGGACAGTACAGGGTCCGTGTACACACACACACACACACACACACACACACACACACACACACACACACACACACACAGTCTGTATTTTGTCCACTCATTAAATAATATGGCCATGAACAGTTTCAGTAAATGAGCACTACATGATATTTGTATGTATGTTTATACTGTATGTAGTTCTGTATGTACATTTCTCTGTAGGTGTGTGTGTGTGTGTGTGAACAGTATATACTGTAGGATGCAACCTTTTAATGAATTCAGAACAATAGTGCTTAAATGCACATGATTTAAACTAAAGGGAGTGTTGGCCTGGCTTCCTGTATCCTAGGTTATGAAACACGTTAGCCCATAAAAGACTTCACAGTATAGATAAACATTTAGCGGAAATAAGCACAATGTGTGCTTATAGAGTGTGTGTGTGTGTGTGTGTGTGTGCGTGCGCGGGTCTAGGAGGTGTACGTAGGGAAGGAGACAGTGTGCACGGTGGACGGTCTTCACTTCAACAGCTCTTACAATGCCAGGGTGAAGGCCTACAGCTCTGTAGGTGTGGGACTCTACAGCAAGACAGTGGTGCTCAAAACCTCAGATGGTAGGACCTGCCTGTCTGTCTGCCTGCCTGTCTGCCTGTTTGTCTGTCTGTCTGTCTGTCTGCCTGCCTGTCTGTCTGTCTGTCTGCCTATCTGTCTGCCTGTCTGGCTGGCTGTCTACCTGCCTGTCTGTCTGCCTGTCTGCCTGTCTGTCTGGCTGTCTGCCTGTCTGTCTGTCAATCTGTCTGTCTGTCTGTCTGTTTGTCTGTCTGTCTGTCTGTCTGCCTGCCTGTCTGTTTGTCTGGCTGGCTGGCTGGCTGGGTCTGTCTGGCTGGCCGGGTGCGTGGCTGGCTGTCTGCGTTGATGAAGAATGCAGACAGCCAGTGTGTGTGTGAGAGAGAGAGGGAGAGGGAGAGAGAGAGATGATAAGAGAGAGATTATAAGATGCAAAGATGGAGATTGTTGCTTCCAGTATTAAGACTCTGAACAGAGAAAATTCAAAGATACCCCATTCATAATGCAACGGTTGAGATTCACCCACATATTTCTTAGACAGTCAAATGTGTTATTATAATGTTGGTGGTCCTTAGAGGGGACAGTACGAGGGATTCTAGAAATAGCCACTGTGTCTGAATTGGGCATTGCAGTATGTGTGTGTGTGTTTTGATTGACGAGAATGTGACGGTTTGTCCCTAAGAGTTAGTGTCACCGCTTCCCTGAGAGGAGACAGGCTATTTCACCACAGAAGAAGAAGCACTGCAGACGTGTCTGGTGGTGGAGGTGTTGGGGTATAGTAGCAGACATGAAGGAAAGACAACAGAGGGCGAATGAAGAGAAGAGAAAAGGGAAAGGGTGAGAGAAAAGGAGAGGAGGGGTGAGGAGAGAGGAACAGGGGAGAAGAGAGAAAAGAGGGAGAGGAGAGGAGAGTGTGGGGGAGAGGGGAAGCATGACACCTATTGATGCAGAGGAATGAAAGGGAGTGTCTACCCTGAACTGTACTCTCTCTCTCTCACTCTCTCTCTCTCACTCACACACGCAAGCTGTCTTCTGCCAGCTGCAACACAACAGAGAGCAGTGTGTTCTCCGCCTGATAACATTCAGCTCCCATGGTCGCAGGCTCCAGCACACGGTACCCCCGTCGGGGGGGGGGGGGGCCAACGTGTCTCACATGGGCTGAAATATTCATGCAGATGGAGTGATTGTGCATGACATCAAAACATTACCCACAGTGCTGTGTGTGACGAACATTCTGAGGCTCGGTTCCGATTCTCACCCACTCACTCATCCCCTATACAGTGTTTGCTACATAGAACACTCACTAGGGGATGAGGGCAGACAGCCGCTGGTACATTTACACAACTCGGAGGTTACGCTGCTACATAATTATGCACCAGATATTTGTAATTCTTATCTCTGCCCGCATAAACAAATGTTAGAACATCTGCACCACACGTGTGAGGCCGTGGACACCAAAGTTGCTATTTTACACTTAAATAAAACGCTATAAAACAAAACTGTGCACACGTAACTTTATTTACAACACACTTTGAATGTACTGCCCTACACAAGCATGGCGGGGGCTGGGGGGCTGTAACTTTGCTATTAGGCTATATGCTAATCTTCAATACATTAATTGAATTAACGTTACCCATGCAAAGCATTATACATTTAAATTACCGGTCATATCCATAGTAGAAATCGATCTAACAGCTCTTTCTCTGCAACCTTGTAAACACATTCGAGACAGGCCGCAATGCATGATGGTACAGAAGCTGTGCCCTACAAGGAATTGCAAGGCAAAAGTACAAAGGAGCAGGCAGGGTCGTGGTTGAGGGACAGGCAGGGTTTAGCAACAAGGTGTACTATAAAGGCAGAGGTACAAAAGGGAGCGGGCAGTCGTACAAGCAAGTACAAGCAAACGAGATAACCAACATGAAACTGGCATGGACTGGCACGGGCGACTGGAAAACGGGACAGAACGAAATAATAGAGCAACAAACAAACAAGAACACAGGGTTTAAATGCACACAGGGAGACACAATAATCAAGCCAGCACACAAGGTAACGAGAGAGACAGAAAACCAGGGAACACACAGACACACAGGCAACACTAAAACGTACCGAGCAGTTCCCAAGATGTTACGCATTTCAAATGAGACTGGACCACTGGACCAGGGACACAGATCTGTTCAGCACCACATTATCTGTTTAGTGTCCCTCATCGCTGTGTCTGTGCTCCTGCAGTGGCCTGGTTCACCTTTGACCCTACCTCCGCTCACCGGGACATCGTTCTGACCAATGACAACCAGACGGTCAGCTGTAACAGCTATGACGACCGCGTTGTGCTGGGCACCGCCGCGTTCTCTAAGGTGTGTGGGTGTGTGTGTGTGTGCGTGCGTTTGTGTGCACGGAAGATTCTCCTGATAGCTTTAGAATAATGATTGATGATTGAATGACAATGTTCATCTTCCAGGATACGGTTTAACAACCTTAGATGGTAGTTTTTACTGCTGGAGGTTATTCACTTGATTTTCACTGAGGCTTTTTTAATCTATATATTAGTAAAGGTATGTTTGTGGAGTTCAGTTACTCCCTAGTAACTTATTAGTTAGTTATTAGTTAATTATGATTTAGATATGAATTAGTTATTTATTAATTTTTAGTTGGATATTAATGAGTTATTACTGTACTTAAATATAAAATTAGTTATTAATAAATTTTTAGTTAGATATTAATTAGTTACTACTGTAGTTAGATATTAATTAGTTACTACTGTAGTTGGATATTAATTAGTTACTACTGTAATTAGATATTAATTAGTTACTACTGTAGTTATATATTGGTTAGTTATTAGTTGGATATTCATTTGTTTTTACTGCTGGAGGTTATTTGCTTCCTTTGCTCAGGCTTTATGAGACTAGCGAAACCAATAATTTACGGAAAGTTCTGCCATTTTAGTTTCTATCTCACCCATGAGGGGTTCAGGAGGTGCTATTTACTGTCAAGAGTAACCAAAGACTAAAATCAAACCACAGTTACAGCGCCCTCTACAGCTTGAAGTTATTGTATGCAACGTGTGAGGTGTTGGCCCCTGAACACACCAAAGATAGCAAATAAATAACCTCAGTTTGAGCCAATCAGATTAGGTCATTTCAATAACCTGTAGAGGGTGCTTTTCCTTTAGTGTTTGGTTACTTTTTAAAGGTAGACTAAGTAAGATTTCCACCTCTGCTAGTCTATATGTTAGTAAAGGTATGTTTGTGGAGTTAACGTCTATCCAAGTGACTCCCTATTTACTTATTCGTTAGTTATTAGTTAGATATTAGTTAGTCATTCATTTTATATTAAATAGTTAGGTATTTATTTACTATTTGTTAGTTATTAGTTAATAATTAGTTATTAATTCGTTATTCTGTTTTAGTTTGGATTGAGATCTCTTGTGCGTTGACTGACACACAGTGTTAGTTCACATTTAAGTAGCCGGGTCACTTCCTGTTTCCCTCTGGGAACCCAGGGGGTCCACTACTGGGAGGTCACTATCGATCGCTATGACAACCACCCGGACCCGGCGTTCGGCGTGGCGAGGATCAACACCGTGAAGGACATGATGTTGGGGAAGGACGACAAGGCCTGGGCCATGTATGTGGACAACAACCGCTCCTGGTTCATGCACAACAACTCACACACCAACAGGTGGGTGACGCGCAGGCACGCACGCACACACACACACAGACTGTGCATACACATTGTACACATACACACATACACACACACACAACAAACTAACAGACTAACAAACACTAAGACACAAACTAATTTGACAGGATTGTATTGTTGCCAGAAATAGCAATACAACCATTGTTTCATCAGCCGCACAGCGGGGATGGTTACATCTCCTCTATGAGACCTCACACACGTCCCATGACATAATTACACTGCTAAACCAAACACACTCCGCAGGGGGGACAAGCCTGTAGCTGGGAGAGGCATCGCAACATCTTCACACAATAAGGCCCTCATTAAACATTCATTCAGAGAAAAATTTGTTTATCTTCACGGCGGAAAATAAACCCCCATAAACAACTAAACCTATTCTATTGTTTTCTGGATCTCGGTCGCAGAATGGAGATGTGTTCCACATGATCTGCTGTGACGTTTGCTTTCATGTAACTGATGAGTGATCCGCACGTTTTGGTGGTGCATCCCTGCCTCTCTAATGAAAGCCAGCCCTGATGTAGTGTGTGTGTTTAGATGCAGGACGAAACATTCTGCTGAGATAACATTTTCAGACCATAATGGAAAATAATGTTAGACCCCAACCATGTCCTCCACTCTGACTACCAGCGCCTCCCCTCAGGTAGATGCCCTCAGAGTCCCACAGTGTAGGCTCAATGGGTACAAACTTTGTACCCCAGTCCATACGGGCCCCTAACATCTAGACTGAGGGGCCGAACAGACTCTTTCTCTGTTGGTTCTTAATGTTGTTGCTCTGTTGTATTTTGTGTACTGTCTTGTATGGAAAGTTGTAATGTATTTACAGTATGTCGGATACAGTAGACACTGGGTGTCCAAAACAATTTTCCTTCGGGGACAATAAAGTTAATCTTATCTTAAAAATCTAGCGCTAAAAACCCCCCTGAAAAACAACTGCCTATTTACTTTGCATCTGTAGATTTAAAGTAACTTACAGTTACAATTATTACAAGGAGCAGGTAGGAGGGGATAGACATCTTTGCTCAAGGATGCTTACAGGTAGGCCAACTACGGGGCTCAAACCCATCACTTTCCGGCTGGGATTATCCCCCATAGTTACATACCCAACTGTATCTTATTTTCACAAATTCATTCAAACGTAAACTTAAACATCAACAGTTAGTCGTGCTGAAAGCTAATAACACTGGTCTGTTGTGAGTCTCTTTCATATTCAGTCCAAGTCAAGTATCAGCTGATTATGAAGGAACCTATTCATTCATAATTCACCTATGAATTACTGTTTTAAGGAGTGAATGATAAACCTTCGAGGAATGTTGTGCAAATGCACAAGTGAAGTAACCTTGTTACATGATGCTGTCCATATTCTAAGAGAATGTTATCTGCTTGCAAAAACTGGCGGTTAACCGGTTCAACTGTTGACAAATGTACTAATTGTAAGTCGCTTTGGATAAAAGCGTCTGCTAAATGCTGTAAATGTAAAATAAATGTAAAAAATGAACCATTACGTGTGTGTGTGTGTGTGTGTAGGGCGGAAGGGGGCATATCTAGGGGCTCCACCGTGGGCGTGCTACTGGACCTGAGCAAACACACTCTGACGTTCTTCATCAACAAGCAGCAGCACGGGCCCACCGCCTTCGAGAACCTGGACGGCGTCTTCATGCCCGCCGTCAGCCTCAACAGAAACGTACAGGTCAGTGTGTGTGTGCGCGTGCGTGTGCGTGTATAGAGTGTGCACAAGCACCCGTCCTTTGTTTTTCCGTTGGCAATGCATGTGTGTCATTATGTAAATGTGTGTAAACAATCATTTTCTCTCCAGACGCTAATCCCTTCAACAACATAAACCATCCACAACACCGGCTGCTTGAGAGCTCGATAAGAACCTACTTGACGTATTCTAGAACCAGACAAAACAGTACTTCGAGGATTTAACTGTTGTTTTTATTTATTTTTTGTCTTCACTGAAAATGTGGCTGCAGATGAACCGCAGATAACAGCAGAAACGTTGTTGCTATAGCAACAGCGATGTGCCCTCCGCCAGTGTAAAACAGCGCTTGTAAAATTACAAATTAGGTCACTTAGCAGGCGCTTTTATCTAGAGCGACTTACAATTTTTTTCACATACACAACAGAGAGATTGGGGGAATGGCTCTCGGAAAATACAAACATTAAAAAAAAAAAATGTTTTAAAATAAAAACGATTTTGACGTTTTCAAAGCACAAGGACATAACCTACATTTCCACAAACACGTTTTTTAGTCCAAAATAGCGTTCCGTTTGCGCGCAAGCAGTCTCACTTGAGGTTTGTCCCTTGCAGGTCACCTTACTGACGGGTCTGGAGGTGCCAAAGAGTATCAAGCAGTAGGATCCCCTCCCTGCATCCTGGACACACACCAACAGTGTCAGATGGAGCCTGGATGGCCACGTTCCAGGGCCGTCAGACGGCTTGCCGTTCCCAAGGTGCCCTTGTACCTGGGGGACCGTTTGGGACACACTTTGAAATGACGCACATCCCAACTCAGATTACCGATAATCTGAATGCAAAGTGTTACGGGCTGTATTTTTTAATCCTTCATCACCCCCCCCCCCCCTAGAGCAGTGGTCCTCAACTGGTCATTAGGTCACGACCCACAAATAATTTCCTTTCTGAACCATTATCATTTATTTCACAGAACAATTTGTGCAGTAATCCACAGTGTCTACGTGCACTGTTCAAAACACAGACGCACCTTTCAAAATAAAAGCGCACCGTCAGATGTTCGTAAAATAAAAGTTACGACTTTTTGACAGAGCCGAAGCACACCAGCCCCGCGACCCACTCCACACCAGCCCCGCGACCCACTCCACACCAGCCCCGCGACCCACTCCACACCAGCCCCGCGACCCAGTCCACACCAGCCCCGCGACCCACTCCACACCAGCCTCGCGACCCACTCCACACCAGCCCGCGACCCACCATTTTGAGAGACACTGCTCTAGAGTGGACACACATCTCTGGCCCGCATTAGTCTTATTAAATGTGGTACTGTCTCTCTGATCTTCGTCTTCGCCTGCGATCAAAATAGACTTCCCTGAACCTCCACCAGTGTCTGAACGGAATAGCTAGAAAAAATTAGCTAGGTCAATCAGGGAACCACGTTACCAAACAACGTTTACAATCCAAAACAACAAGGTGCTTTCAGGAAGTTGCTGTTAAGGAAAGAACAAGAAGTAATTATAGTTTTCCTTCAAAGTTTACTTTCTAAACACCTTCAGATCACTGGGTAGGAATGTGGCAGCCATTTTCATATAAACTCCCCTCCCAATCTCTTTGCAGCAGGGCTGTTGTCAAAGTTTACAAGGGCACCATTTATACACTGGTATCAACATTAGTCAGAGTAGTAGTAGTAGTAATGAACAACTTCTGTGATCAGACCCTCAGCATGACCAGGACCTTGTACAGTGATGTAGGTAAAATGATGTTGAGATGTACAGTATTAAGCCGTTATCAACACACTCCATGCTGACGTTCCCATCAGGACACGGGTATCGCAGCACGCAACGCACACTAGCTTCAGATTTCAACCAAAACACTGTGACTCTGGATCGAATATAATAACACTGTTTTGACATTCCCATGGACTGTGTATTTTACTGAGCCGTGTACACAGGATACACGGTGAAGAATGGAAAATGTTTTATCGACTTCAGTGTATTCAATCCTTTAGTTTGTGGAATTTTACTACATTATTGAGGCCGTACATTTTTATTCCCTATAAAGTGAAGGTGTGTATGAATGTGTCAGAGAAAAAAAAACAGCCAAATGTAAGGGTTGTGTGTGTGTGTGTGAATGTGTGCGCATGAAAATGTTTTAATTCGCCATCTTGTACATATGATATGCAAGTTATGACATGTAAAATTAAGCATGGATTAAGAATCTAACACGTTTACTAAATGTGTGAAGTTGTATTGTAAATACTGTACTGTACGGAGTGTTGTCCTAGCAGTGATCGTGTCAAGTGGGCGCCCCCTGCTGTTTAAATGTGAACACTGCAGGGCAAATGCATTTCATACTGTATTGCAGATGATTTTGATGATACTGTGTTTCATGTCAGGAATTGTTTTGATTGAGAAGGTTTTATCAATCTATTGAGAATGTTATATCTCTTTAAACAGGATGTTTCTTAAGAACAGTTGTAATTAGACATCCTGGACCCCTTTAACATTTAAACTGTGATCAAGGTATTTCTTAATGGCAAATCCTTTCTCCAAATAACTAGTTATTAATTATCTTATGGAAAATTGTTATTCATACATGTTTAGACTAAAGTACTGCGGTACTGGGCCATAAGGTTTGTTTTTTGTTTGTATTTATAATTTATATATAATTTCTGTTTTTAATCTAAAATTTGTTGTGGCCTTTTTGTGGTTGTATCTAATTTTGTATCTTTGACTTTATAATTGCAAACTTGGGACCCGGATTACGAGACGTGCTCTAAAAACTAAACCTGAAAGCAAAAATTAGCGTGCTGGGAAAAACGTAGCATGTCGCAGTTGTCAGCAGGTCCAAATGTATTTATATGCGGTTGATTTATTCACTCAAATATTTATTATTACATTACTTTTGTTCATGCCCATCATTATCAAACTTAAAGTGTTGTACAAAGCTCATTGGTGAGTAGTGCCAAACCCTCCTCTGTCAGATGGTTGGTTGGTTGGTTGGGGGGGATCCCTACAAAACTGGAATAGTCGAAATAATCAGCACTCATCCCAGCGAGATCGCACTAAACGTGCTTCACATGCATTCTCAGAATCTATCCAAAGCACTGAAAGAAAACGGGAAGAATTACACCCTTGCACTTAGCCACATTATCATCTATGGAAAAGGACACTTTTAGATTGGATTCCTAGAAGTCCTGTGTTTACCTTTCAAGATTTACAGCATTTTAGCAGACGCTTTTATCACGGCACGCCACACCAATACAGCAACTAACTGTGTTTACAGCCACAGGAGTGATTACGGCATGAAACCAGAGCTCATATTTGTTAACTATTTAACTGTAGCCAGTTTGAGTTAAGAGTTTCAACAAAATATTGCAAAAAAGGTGGATTGTTGTCTGTAGAGGCTTTAATGTAAATTGGGCTGGCTAATTTGAGCATCTAATATGTTCACATGTAGAATTATGGAGGTCTACGAAGTGAAACAGGGACATAAACAAAGAGAAGGTGCTTCATGAAAGCCACTTTGCTATTATACACCGGCTGTACATTGACGTCCCATGGTTCCTTTAGAATGTGTACTTCCCACCCCACCTACTTTCTGCCAACATGTAAAGGTTTTGTACAACTACGTGGTTTGTATATGCGGAAAGAAAAGCATTGTAACTAATTACTTATTTTCAGAAGTTGTAAAAGACAACAACAAAAAAAACAAAAAAAAAAACATGTATTTTGTTCCTTTATAAAACAAAATAAATAAACTGTGATGGAATACCGTTTGAGTGTCTAGCTTGCGTATCGACAGGAGACCATTTTAAAAAGAGCAATAATCCAAACCTTCAACCTGCAGACAGAATAGCACTGTAACATAATTGAGGATAGACCATTGTCAAGCTAACAGTTCTCTCAACAACAACGGCGTTCTGTAGTTAGCCGCACAGTGTGTTAGCTACGAAAAGTCTCCTTCCATCTGTTGTCAAAAATATTGTCTGGTCCAATGTCAGACACACACACGCACGCACACACACTCGTGCTATTTGCCCCCTCTGGAGCCCTTGATTTTCTCCAGCTCTTTGGAGCTGAGCAACAGGACCCCGTTCTTGAAGCGGCCCACCTGTCCCAGGGTCCCGGAGCCGGAGGGGGCCTTCCTCTTCTTGTCCCTGCTGGAGAGGAACCGAGAGGTCAGGAGGCTATCAGTCAACGCAGCCCTGCTATTGGCTGAGCAACTGCTACCTCCAAGATGTCAGATTCAAAATGCACGGAGCCTTCCCAGATGCGTCATAGTAACTTTACATTACGTCTGTTCCATTTTGTAAAAGCACTGCACCCCTACAAATCTAGGGAAGAAATGCAGGTGCACTGGCATATGAAATATGAATATTATACAGTGGGGTCTGCATTGTCCCGCCACCCACTTCTGTATTTAATCATCGCAGGTCACAGACCTCGGTTTTCTTAACCCACCTTTGCGGCCTCTGTTTCTTCTTCTTCTCCCTTCCGTCCTAGAGAGCAGAAATATGGGTTAGACCAGGAGTGAAGAGGTCTTACATTTTCACACAAGGCCGATTGGAAGATGAAAACTCACCGACTGAACTTCCTGCTTCTTGTCTTTGATCCGCTGCTGTAGGACCTTGTAGTTGACGTACTCCTTCTTCGGAGGCTAGCATGGAGAGGGAAGGGCGTACAACGTGAGCACGTGAACACCCAGAATGGTATCGTCTTTCCCTCAGAACTACAGTATGTGCCCTCAAATAGAAAGTGACGTGAGGCTAAACAAAACGAGTACGAATCCACTGCCCTCTGACGCGCACCACTGCAACCCGTGAACCCTTGAACCAAGGCAGAGGGTCTGGATCACGCGGTGGGGGGGGGGGGGGGGGGTATGGTTGTAGCTCCACAAACATTTACACCCAAGGGGGACATTTAGGCTGGATTGACTTGTACAGAATGTTCTCTTACAGTCATCCATTAGAACGTTTGCTGTAAAAAAGGTCAAAACAACACAGGACAAGGAGAGGGACACATGGCCCTTTCTGGTCCATATGTGAGCTGGATAAGAGACGGATACTTACCCTGGCTCCCAACATGATGGCTCTGTCCTGTTCGAAGGAGCGCTGCTGTTCCTTCTTGTAGCCCGTGATGCCAAACCGATGGACCTCCACGCGAGTCTGAAGCATGCAGGCACAGGCACGCACAGGTTTCTCATGTTACAGGGGGGAAACCGGAAAGGAGGTCAAATATGTAATAAATATATATTTTTTAACCTTTTCAAAGGATAATTCTTCTGGCCGATCCCTGTTCTCCTCCTTCTTCTTCTTTATCTGCGGGGACTATTAGGAGGATGACAGAAACAAGGACAAATTTAGATTTGTTTGTTTGTTGGTGTCGATTGAGAGTTGTCGAGTCACGTGAGCTTAACACTGCGGGGGCGTTATAGAGGTCGACGTACAGGTTTTATGTCGGGGCCCGGGGCCTCCTTGGTCTTGGCTTTCTTGGAGGGATCCTGGAACATCACCATCTCCACCTGGGCTAGCCTCTGATTATACGGACCTGAGGAGCAATCACAATTATAACATTATAATAAACTACATAGCTATGAGGGAATAGGGACACACAGAAAGGCAAAACAAACTACTGTAGCTCTGGTCATGTAATTGATAATGTAATGAGCTGATCGTAGCAGTACCTACATACGTATGTACAGTACCTACATGTGTATGTACTGTACATACACATGTAGGTACTGTACATGGACATAATAAGCCTACAAATGAGTGTAGATGTCACAAACCGAGCTAGTTCATAGTAACGTACAGTATCTAGCTGTAGTGACTGCTGTTGTGATATAATGCTTTGCTTATGGCGTACAGGTATGGCCACTTCAGCTAACATGACAGTTGGACCTATATATCCCTTTAATAAAAAAAACCTGTGAATTATGTAAATGGAATGCGAAGAACCACAAGCAAAGAGTAACAGACGCAAACGGGCATCTGTCTACCTGTCTGTTGAGCAGTGGTGTTTTGTGTCTTTGCCGATTCCTGGAGGCTCTGATGCCTCACGTCTTCGGAGTCCCTGCAGACTGTAGAAGCAACCGTCTCCTCCTCCTGTTCGACACATCTCTTACGCTTCTTCTTCTTTTTCGATGTTCCATCCCCTGTAACCACACGTTAAACCCCATTAGTACATACAAAGTTAAACATCTCCAGGGTAAGACTACCGCACAATCATTAGCATCAAAATAAGTTGTTACGTTACTTACCAAAATCATATAACTTATTTAGTACTTGATCGAGATAGAAATGGTCTTCGTCTGTATTCCCATTGGCACCGTGGCTCATTGTAATGTAATATTTATTAAAAAAACCATTAAATAATAAGCTCTCTAGTGTAGCTTCTAGTATCTAGGCTATTATTGCTTACAACAAACGGGAACCACGTGTGATGGGAGGAACCGCCCAGAATGTCCTCCTGCGGCCACTGTAGCTTTTGTTCAGACACGGAAGTGCTGCTCTGACACCGCCCATGTGAATTCGCTTTTTATTTTTTATTTAGATGCATCTTATTTAATCCAGCAAAAAAAAAAACGTCGAGAAGTTGAATACTAATGGGTTGTTTTACTCGACGACAAGACTGAAAGCTGCGTCTATGGTTTTACACAACATATTGAAGAATGCCATCTAAATCTCTTTATTCGGTAAGTCTGCTTTCTGCTCGGAAAGATAAACACCACACGCCTCCTGACTTTTGACTTTCACTAAATCTTGTGGGGTAGTAAATCACTGTAGTAAATCACACGTTTAAATAATGCATAGCCTTGTGTTAGTTACGGCGACAGTGTCACCATGCGCCACGGCGGTGTTTTCCAACTTTTCAGGTGCGTAATAAATCCACGTCGTTGTACTTCTTTTTAGTATAGAGACCCCGTGCTGAGGAGGAGAGACGAGTTCGAGGACATTTTGCAGGAGAGGCGGAACTCCAGCGACTTCGGATATGCCCTCAGATGTTACACGCCAGTCCTGTATAAGGGACTCGCACCCTGCAAAGCCAGCGAGCTCAAGAGCATGGTTCTGCATTCTGACCAGCTACGCTACGTCATTAAACAGGTGAATCAGTGCTGATCACTGTTGTAGACAATTTGTTACATTAAACCAGTGGTTCTTAACCTGGGTTCGATCGAACCCTAGGGGTTCGGCGAGTCAGGCTTAGGAGTTCGGCGGAGGATAAGACACACCCGACTCATATGATTCGTGATGACACGCCCCCCTTCGGTGGGTTCGGTGAATGCGCATGTGAAACTGGTGGGGTTCAGTACATCCAACAAGGTTGAGAACCACTGCATTAAACGGCCTCCGTCATGACAATTATTTGCTTTATGTATTTCACATGCAGTATAATAAGCTTATAGTAATCTGTAAGCATGACCTTTTTTAATGTCTAATTTAAGGCAAACAAGTCTTTAGGGGCCAATGAATATAAAAAAGTGTAAAGTGAACAATAACTGAACTGAATTTTATTTTATTTTTTCTTCTTTTTCATGGACACATAAATTAAAAATGAACCCACAGCTGAAAACGCAGAACTCGATTGCTTTATGAACTCTCGTAGGTCGCGTCTTCAACCCCACAGCGAGTTCACCCCAGGTTTTTCCAACACCTAGGTTTCCGTGGAGACGGGCAAGGCAGCTGACGTCCTTCGGGACGAGGCGGCGGCCATCTTGGAGGAGATGGCCCATCGCCTGCACCTCAGCACCGTGCGTTTCTTCGCCTTCATGCTCAGCAAGGCCTTCAAGGCTCTGTACGGGAGCGTCTGCGTCAACCAGGACGGCCTCCAGAGGGTGCGTATGCAGCCGGCACGGCGGGGGCATACGCCGCGGATGCATTATAAGCACTGCGTACGGCAGTTAAAAAAAATGGCGTCCGTTCGTTTCATCAGAAAGTTCCCCCCACCCCCCGGGGCGCCCGGGAGACACTGGGCGGAGCTTAAGTTTCCCCCGGCTTCCCCGTTTTTGGGGGAAGACGTCATAGTGAGCATGTGCACTGGTGTCTTCTGTGCCTGCTCTTGCTGGCTCTTGCCTAGGGATGGCGTCTTGCGGAGAAAACTAGCTCTCCTGGGCTTTAGGACACCTTTTTAAAATAATTGAACCCGCTGACACTACATTTTTATAAAGTTTTTGCGCTTGTCCGGTGATTTATATTAGTTTTGGAGGCTTGGGTTTTCTTTCAAGCATTGTTTATATTCATTTTAGAGGCTTGTGTTTTCAAGGGCATTTAAAAAAAGCATTTTGCTGCAGTACCGGGGTTGGCCACCCTACCAGGGGGGAAGCAAGTCTCCCGACTGGTCATGGGGGCTTGTCCCATACAGCATGACACACACACACACACACACACACACCTAAAGTGTGTCTATCGCCTGCTGTCAGCTCCAACAGGCCGTCCAGGAACACCCGGTGGTTCTGCTGCCCAGCCACCGTAGCTACATGGACTTCCTTCTGATGTCCTACATCATGTACACCTACGACATCTCTCTGCCCGTCATCGCAGCTGGCATGGGTAAGACCGGCCCGAGCGGCAAGGGGCGGCTGGCGGCCGATGCTCAATGCGGGGGGAGAGCGTTGTTGTTTACGATGGGACGGATTGTCCCTGTCCACTCTCCTTGTTAACCATCTCATCACATCATTGTGATAACTGGATTATCCAGCCATTTAAATGTAAAATATAAAATGCAAGTCATATTTTCCGAATGTGGCCCTTTCCCCCAAAATCAAATGTTTAGATGTTTAGATGTACTTTTTAATATCAATAAAAATGACGGTTTAGAAGTAGCATATGTAAGGGTTTGTTTTGTTCTGATGCATGACATGCGTGCCTACCCCCCCCCCCCCCCCCCCCCCTTATGGAAACCATGACTACTCCCACGCAGACTTCATGGGGATGAAGATTGTGGGCGAGATGCTGAGGATGTCTGGAGCCTTCTTTATCCGGCGCTCGTTCGGAGGAGACAGGCTGTACTGGTCGGTCTTCTCCGAGTACGTCAAGACGATTCTGCGGGTGAGGCCACCGCGTTCCTTTCAAGTCCTTATTGCATTATTACTGTCGTTATTACAGTCATTATTATTATTATTAGTCGTCATAACTAGGGGTGGGTATTGGCAAGGACTTCACGATATGATTACATCACGATACATTGCGATACAATACATATTGCGATATATTGCAAAAAATATATATATACATTTTTTTTTTTTTTATAGAATCGATTTTTGAGCTGGAAATCGTTGTAGTATATTGTGAAAGTAAATATTGCGATGTATTGCTGTATCGAGTTTTTTGTATGGAGAATCTTTAAAATTTTTAATTTGTACATTTTTTTTAGGACAGCCCTAGAACATAACTGTCAGGGATCGACTCATTGGATTGAATGGCCACTGACGGGAGCTAGTATTGTGACAGCAACTGAAAAAGGATAGCTTACATCTGAGTGGTAGGGGATTGGTCCCAGTAAGGGCCTATATAGGTGGTCGGAGGATCGATGTTTCTGGTCACTAGTCAACACCAGGTCAACACCTTCTCCAGTCCCTGCAGTAAAAAAATAGGATAAAAATAAGATGATGATCTTAAAATAGAGATGAAGATGTTTATATATGCTTAATTAGTGTACTGTTCATTTACTTGTGTTGTTCCTAAATGGACATCTTTTGTGGCTGAACTTTTGCAATTAATTATGAAAGAAATAAAAATGTAAATCTCTAATGGAACCATATTTATGTTTTCCCTCCAGAATGGATTAGCACCAGTTGAGTTTTTCCTAGAAGGGACGAGAAGTCGAACCTGCAAATCACTCACTCCTAAGTTAGGTATGGACAATTATGGGGGAAAAAAAGGTTTATATTCCTACTAGAGGAACGTTTACTGTAAGCAGGCTTTCATTAGTACCTTTTGTTTGGTTTTGCTACGTACTCAAACCTTATCTTAATGTATTCTGACTAAAGGCTAAATCGAAAGTCATAAATAGTTTACCCCTTTAATTTTCCACAGTTTATACCTCTTTTTTAAAATGAATAGTTTCCCTCCGCTCTGTTATGGATTTTTCAGTTTGATGTAATTTTCTAGTAGGCATTAGTAAGTCCCTCTCCCTCCCCCTTCCTCCTCCAGGTCTGCTGAATATAGTGATGGAGCCGTTCTTTAAAGGGGAGGTGTTTGACATCAGCTTGGTTCCTGTCAGCATCAGCTATGAGAGGGTCCTGGAGGAGACTCTGTATGCCAGAGAGCTGCTGGGCGTTCCCAAACCCAAAGAATCTACCTCTGTGAGTGGTTAGGACATGACGAAGCTAAATAAGCTCCAGCTAGGCCCCTGATGGAGCTCCAGTTTTAGATTTTTTTTTAAATGGGTATATTAAAATTACAATTAGGTCATTTAGCAGACTCTTTTATCCAAAGCGACTTGCAATTACATGCTGCTTATACATGGAGCAGATAGGGGTTAGGCATCTTGCTTAAGGATGCTTACAGGTAGGCCAACGCTGGGGCTAGAACCCACGACCTTCTGGCTGGGAGTCCAACACCTAGACCACTAGGCAGGTGTCCCGCGTTAATACATCATATATCGTGTAACAATCATGGAAGCTTGGCATAAAAACAACCTTGTTAAAAGCACACTTCCTATTTGCGTTGTGCCTGAAGAACCCTGAATTTCTGCCCCCGTTCTATGTTGTGGGAGGGGAGGAGTAGAGAATGGCGTAAGGCCCTAGTGGTGTAGGAGGAAGAGTAGGGTGGCCTGAGGCCCTAGTGGTGTAGGAGGAAGAGTAGGGTGGCCTGAGACCCTAGTGGTGTAGGAGGAAGAGTAGGGTGAGACCCTTAGTGGTGTAGGAGGAAGAGTAGGGTGTGGCCTGAGACCCTAGTGGTGTAGGAGGAAGAGTAGGGTGAGACCTAGTGGTGTAGGAGGAAGAGCAGGGTGAGACCCTAGTGGTGTAGGAGGAAGAGCAGGGTGAGACCCTAGTGGTGTAGGAGGAAGAGTAGGGTGAGACCCTAGTGGTGTAAGAGGAAGAGTAGGGTGGCCTGAGACCCACAATGTTAGGGTAATTGTGGACACAAATGGTGGTGTGTGTGTGTGTGTGTGTGTGTGCGCGCGCGCGCGTGCGTGCTACCTCCCTTGCAGGGCCTGTTTAAGGCCAGGACGATCCTCAGCCAGGACTTTGGGAGCATCCACGTGTACTTCGGCCAGCCGGTGTCGGTCAGAAGCCTGGCTCAGGGTCAAGTGGACCGGTCCCAGTTCAGCCTGATGCCAAGGTACCTGCAGCACTGCCTGCTAGCCGACGTTGATGCTAACCAGACCACGTCGACGTGCATCTGTATTTAATTGAACACCTCATGATAACAATCTGTCACAAGCGTAATCGCATGGTTTTCCTCCTTGTCAAATTGTGTTTTATGATTGATGCTGTGTACAAAGGCAGATTAACATTCATGAAGAGGCCGTATGAACCAGATGTTCTTAGAGAGTTCTGAAACCACTGCTAGTCTGAGGCTATGTCCACACTAGCACGGTTTAAATGGGAAAAGGGCGTTAGCGGCCAACCGTCCACGCTACTGTTCACAGCGTTTTCTAAAAGGCCCGTGTCCACACAGAAACGGCCACCGCACAGGAAAACGCCTACATCTCGAAGAGCACAACAGTACTGTAATGGGGCGTCGGGCGTGGCTGAGAATCTACGCTTTCGCTGTCCACAAAGGTGCGGCGAAAGCACCTGCTTTCATACTTGGGAGAGCTCTGTTTTGAGAAGCCCAGTTTTCAGAGGTGGACAACGCTGTGCGGTGGCGTGGACGGAAGGCCAAAACGGAGAGAGAGAAATAGTCGAGTTTTCGAATGTATTCGCCAAGTGGAGTTGGCTCACCTGTAAGCGTCCCTTGAGCAAGATGCCTCGCCCCCTACCTGCTCCTTGTGGTACTGTAACTGTGCTCACTGTGACTCACTGAGTCACTTTGGAGTAAGGCGTCCGCTAAATGGCCTGATTGTAATTGTATTTGGACCCCCCCGCCCGGCAGGCACATGCCCAGCAGGCCGAGCGAGGAGACGCAGGCGTTTGTGAGCGGCGCCGCCTACAGGCTGGTGCGCGCCCAGGAGGAGAGCATGGTGCTGAAGCCCTGGGTCCTGCTGGCCTGCCTGCTGCTGCAGAACCACAGCCGGCACCAGGGGGGCGTGGCGCTGGGCCTGCTCACCGAGCAGGCCACGTGGCTCCGGGGGCTCTGCTGGGAGTACGGCGCCTTCCTGCACTGGACGGGTACGTAGTATTATTTATATATATATATTTATATCGCTCCCCGTTAGAGCTGCACTCCTCCATTTTGTAGTATTATTTAATATATATATA
>JAODLI010030883.1:0-19729 GCA_027575585.1 Percopsis omiscomaycus | reverse complement strand
TGAGTGAGTGAGTGAGTGAGTGAGTGAGTGAGTGAGTGAGTGAGTGAGTGAGTGAGAGAGAGAGAGAGAGAGAGAGACACATTCAGCAAATGCAACAACAATTGCATCATAGGATCGTCTACCTTCAACTTGAGAAGTGGTCTAATCAGCCAGTTATCTCAAACACCATTCTGGCCTTTACAGTCCCTTTAACGTACAGTCAAATCACAACAGTAACAACAACATGTTAATGGTATGACTGACCCCTGACTTGAAAAAGCCCACTCAGCAGTTCAGAAACTACGTTTAACAAACAAGCCTGACTCTATGGATTTGAAAAAGCTTTCTCAGCAGTTCATATATGGTAGAATTTGTGTATTGCAACCACCACTAAAGCAAACATTTACTGGCACTACTTTGACAACAGTCACAAAAGAAATGGACACATCTGAGATTCTACGACATATACTGAACTCTATTGTATTACAGCACCACACGTTTTTTCAACGTTGTTCATGGTTGAAGAATAACCCTTCAGTCATGGTTTAATATGAATGCAGAAAATGACATAAATCACAGATATGAATATAGAAATACAATTTGTTAGGACCGGGCTCATCTCTCATTCCCAGCTATAGATAAGCACATGCAATATAACCATAAACTCATATCACCTAATTCTCTGAGACATCATTGTAGCAGATCATATCCATATTCTTTCCCCGTATAGAAATAATTACAGGGAGAGCAAAAAACACAAGAGAAGGAAAGCCTGCTGTTCTAAAACACAGTGATCCATTACTATAAAGATAACATTTCCTTTTGTTTCTTTTCACGGGCACCCATTTTATAAACTAATCACTTTTCATGAAACCAATCCCTAGGGGCATTGTACAACGAGCTGAGATGCAGTTCCCCATAAAACTGTCAAGTGGTTATGCATTACAATGACACCAGGCCGAAGGGTTGGATAATATATACCTGTTAATTGTTATAATGGGGTGTACTTATCATAAATCTATCATACAGTGGTATAATGGGGGGCATTTTCTCAGTGATCATTATTTTTATTTGTTTTCAACTTAAGTCATTATAGAATATGGCAGACCAGAAACGGCACACTGAACTCAAATGAATTACTGCCATCTAGAAAATGAAAAATAACATTAACATTACCGAAGAGTATAGCACAGGCGGTAAAGAAACAATGCAAAACATGAACAATAAACTCTAAATCTAAGTCTGAACAAAGAACAAAGATCTCAATCATCACAATGAAAAATAAAGAGGATATTTCTGATAAATTTGTGAAAACACCACACAACCAAAGAAACACTTGCTGCTACTGGCGCTCTGTCACAACAGAGCCTTTAATGATGGCAACATTTTATGACGGAAACCTATACTGATGGCGTGACTCCTGCCCTGGGGGAGGATCAACTCCATAAGACTGTCACCACAGGAGGAATAATAGGGAATATTCAAGAACACGATGGAGATCGAGGAAAGAAAGACAGCAATAGATGGAAAAAGCCCACTGAGGCTTTTGAGTACAGGCACTTCTAGATGCACATCTGCCATGACCCTGTAGGGTTCAATTTATTTTCACATCTTACCCCTACCACGGCATGTGAAGGGTGAGGCCATCTACTTACCCATTATGTTGGAGTTCATGAACGGTGTTGGGGACAATCCTTCATGGGACACTAATCGACTGTCACTCAAGTGATCGTTGTAATGAGGGCTGTCTGCAAAACCCTGGGGAAGAGAACACAGTATGAAGTACTTTATTAGGCTACCTTACTAATTGAGTACCATGTCACCCTAATTAGCAAGTAGGCAAAAAAACAATTGGTAAGTTATGGAATGAAACAGTCAATTTCCTTTATTAAAAAAAAAAAAAGGTAAATCATCAGTGGTCTGCAACAATCAGGCAAAATTAAATAGTTTCTAAGCAATATCCTATGAACAAATGTAAGGTAAATTACAATCAGGTTATTTAGCGGATGCTTTTATCCAAAATGACTTACAATGGGTACAAGTATTACAAGGAGTAGATAGGGGTTAGGCATCTTGGTTTAAGGATGCTTACAGGTAGGCCAGCTCTGGGGGGAACCTCCGACTGGGAGTGGAACAGCCTGACCACTAGACTATCCTGCCCCCCCTCCCCCCTTAAATTATGGTACAGCTCCAATCGTAACAAATGGGAGAAATGCTGAAAAGAATACCGTTACTAGTCAAGTTACTGTATCTGCAGTGTAATGATTCTGTTAGGCCAATGTATGACAACACATCTATGTTTTAACGCCTTGATTGAATGGATTGCACGTGGATGCATGTCAGTTCAAACACATCCTCTAAATACAATGGCTGTGTAACGTGTGCTGCAATAAGTCGCTCTATGGAATTTAATTTAAAAAAAAGGAATTATTTTCATTTTGTACATCCTATATTTCAACCTAAAGTTTGAAATATTTATGAAATCTCATTATCGCACTAGAATATAGACATAACTATAGGTAATCATACCTCAACTCATCAGTTTAGTAAAACACAATCCCGTTTCAAGGCGGCTTAATCTAGCAATTATAGGGGTTTATATTCCATCTATAAGTAATATCTAAAAACAGGGTTTAGTTTATTGAGGGGAAGAAATGGATAAATACAATCCAACATCACTTCAAGGTACCTGCGGCTTAAAAAAAATTGCCTTTTGCTCCTGCAGCTTAACAGTGCCTTTTCATGACAGTTATCAGCTTCGGGGGCTTAGGTCTAAATATCGGCCACAGTATGGTTTTTGAAAACTCAGGGTTCTCCGCAATAAAAGATACTCTGTTGCAGTGCTAATCCCTGGCCCTGTGAAAATCCTCCTGTGCTCTAGTCAAATGCATCTGCCCAAACTACATTAACTCCCACCAGAGGGACTGAGTAGCAGTGGGCTGAAATTTCCATAGAGCCATTTTCACCAAGTCATACCCTTTGCATTCAACATACATTCCAAAAAAAAAAGAAAAAGTAAATCTTATTATCCATCTTTTTTGAGAGTGGATGGTGATGGAGTAATTTCAAAGGCAGTGGAGTGTTGTGCTGTGTCGGGGGAATCCTCAGAGACTCCGTATTGTGCCCCTGCCAGGCCCCACTCTCTGTTAAATAACACCATGAACAGACTCAACAACAACAGCCCTGTGAGAGGCTCTAGCTACTAACAGTAAATCACACAAAGTTACTGTAATCAGCCACAGAAACAAACTTGTTTATCTCTAATCAACAAGGAAAGTGTTGAAGGTGTAATATAACAAAACAAACTTGCTAACAAAAGATAAACTGCCAATAAATCCTATTTGATTGTTTCCCTGAGGGGTCCACAAACTGACCATTGGACAAAGCAATGTGTGCATTCTGATCTAGGAGCATTAGATTACCCAAAAGTGTTCCCTGATCATTTCCTACACCGCTAGCCTATGTCTACGCGAGACAATAATACACACTGTCACTACAGCCATGGGGCTCAGCCACCACTGCTGGCTAAATAACTGTCAGATCACCACTTTAGAATGCAGGCAGCAGCTCATGTCTTGGCCCCTATCACTCGCCAGTGTTTTAAAGTCATCTCTACGACACTCAGCGCTACATCACAGGTGAACACGCCGCAGCGCGTGGCAGCTTGGGGAGTGATAATATGGCCGTGATGGATGCATGCGGGGACGGATATTGAGTGGGGGCAGGGCACTAGGGAAGTGGGGGTTGTCCTGCAGTGGAGGTGGCCACAGCTCTGACTGTCAGCTTGCCGGCCTGCAGCAGAATGCAGCGGTTGGCCGGGAGCCAAGGTCAGCACAGTGGAGCTTGGGACGATTCAGTCCACTGATCACACACTCGTATCTCACCAGCTCCAACAAGCACATAAGAGTAGACAATGATCCTTCTATCACGGACAGAATGATAAAATAGTGAGGATTTCTTCTGGGATAGCTAGACAAGTACAGATATGTCTGATTTATAAATAAATAACATAAAATGGTTAATTTAATAAAATAAATAGTTCCTTTTATTTTTAAATTAATTTTATAATGCTATTGAAGTTCATAACATAAGTACACCAAAAATTGGCAAGGTTAATATAGTGTACAGTATGCAATTTTTTTTTATTTATTTATTTATTTATTTTTTAAATTGTATCCTACTGTATAGCTACACATTTGATTAAATTAACTAGTGTAAATAACTAGTCTTGCTACATTAATTGCCAATATACTGCATATTAATGTGGCTTGTGTTTTATTGACCCTTTGATGGACTGGTGTCCCATCCAGGGTCTTGCTGCCTCACACCCAGTGTACGCTAGGATAAGGTTCCAGCTCAATGACCTTGAATAAACATAAAAAGGAACATGAATGAACAATGGACCACAAAAAGTTCATTGTGGTTTTCTGACCATGATAAGCATTATTGTTTAGCAGTTATACAACCAAGTGACACCCATATGTTGGCAAATATTACAATTACATTTCATTTAGCAGACACTTTTATCCAAAGTAACTTATATGGAGTACAGTTACAAGTATTAAGGAGCATGTGGAGCAGGGGTTCGGCATCTTGCTCAAGGATGCTTACAGGAGCAAGGTGGATGACGGGATAAAGCTTAGAAACATACTTAAAGTATAAACGTACTTATACTTAAAAGACATGACATTAGTTCAAATTTGATCCAAGAGTTAGAATTGATCATGCACATGTACACATAATGCACAGGTCTAGCTAATGAGTGCTAGATGTTGGAAACATCGTTTTGTTTTGATTAGGCCAAAACCTTTCATCTAAAAAACACAGAAAATGTGCATCTCTTGACAGCTCCATCAGCAACACTAAAGTACCGGCTTCTTTCTTCTTTGGCAAACAATAACCCACTTTTCTCAATCTCCATCCACACTGTCAGCTATGAAACATAATCCCAGCTGTGAACAAAAAAGACAACCTAAACATGTAGCAGGCTAGGACGCTGTCAATCTAAGAATACGTTTAATTATAACCTGTGAAGTGATGTTTTTATCCAAGGCTTGGGATTATTTTTTCCCTTACGTTATGACATTATGTATATATGGTGCTGAAAACTGCACGTGCAAGTGTATGTGTGTGTGTGGAGTGTGTGTGTTGAAGATGCAAACAGCTGTCTGCCTGCTGATGCTGCGCCTTGCAATGTCAGAAACACTCATTTATATGCACCTAGAGCACAGATATCTCAACCGTCTCCATCTTATAATTCAAATCAGGCTGCCTATGTTACCATAGCCTGTAGATGTTCATTCGGGAAGGGCACAGAGAAATAAACAAGGTAACACAGCCTGAGAAGCTCTGACATTTAACTGAATTCTGATAGAAAGTGACAGGAGAGTGACATTAAATGAAATTCATATAGAGCTCCTAGAACAACCAACATGCAAGGGAAAAACAAAAAGATTTTCACACTTGCTTACAAAAACAGTGATATGTCCCATGCAAAGAATATATGTAGTAAAAAAATTACAGTATTCATAATCTCATCGTCAATATTTTATTAAAAATACATTACATGTAATACTTTCATGATATTGGATCCCTGTGGAAACAGGAGCAAATATTGATTACATTTGAGCTCCTTTAGACAATATAAAATATCTGTTTTGCATCCATTAGGCTACATAATCATTGTAGATCTAGATCATATTATTTACCATCTTTAGAAAACAATTATTTTTAATAAAAACATTTGAGAGGATCTGTGTTCATAAAAAAACATAATCTGAAGAATGGATTTAAAGGAGAGCAATAATGTTTGCATGTAGGTGACCCTGATCACATGATCACTATTCAATCACTGGTATCCGCATCAGGATGAGAATAGCACAATAAACCTAAACCACAGTGAAAACTAATTTAACAATTTGATCTACAATACATAGGCCCACATTATTTGTGATTTCATTTTTGCTTGGCACTTACATTTAAGAGAGGGGAAGCAATATACATAAACACACCCACCCATGTGAAGTAACCCAGGTTTATGCCACCATGCTTTAACCTGTAGTTCAGGACATTCCCAGCGTTTGTAGTAACATTATGTTTGGCTCAAAGAATGACAGGGTAGTATCACTGTTAATGGGTCATTTCTGTTCAGCAACTTAACAGTGATTTTACGCTGTCCATTAAGGAGTCTTTCCTCATCCTGACACCAATTTTCTCACTATACACTGGACTATGTGAGAGATATGTCAGCCTCAAATATCGATAGAGTGTTAAAGCTGGCTGCATGAGCCACAGCTAAGGGAAGACCTGTAGTTTGGTTTTGACCACAGACTTCCCTTTGATAGAAGAAAATCTGTAATATAATTAAACACTAGCCAAATACTAAATACATAATTTAGTTCATTACATGACAAAAGCACTAGTAAAATGCCACATATTATCATTAGTGTTTGGGACAAAGTGACAGAAGTTGTTGTAAATGCAATTCACTGATGTAATGATACAAAATAAATGAAAATCAGAGATGTTAAGGTGAGGGCCTCTTACCCGGGAAGACTCGCAGGAGGGACTCAACTGGCCACCTGTGGCCCAGGATGCCTGGCTGGTACGCTCATCCATACCTGCCAAAGGTGGAGATGCAGGATTCAATAAATATTACTCTGTGTGCTACACAATATATTTTGTCTACCCATCATAAATACTAATATAATAGCAAATATATTAAACGTTAATTCCAAATATTCTCTCTAGAGCAGGAGTGTCAAACTCAATCAGAGAGAGGGCCAAAATTAAAAACTGAGATTACTTCGAGGGCCAAACAGGTTCAAAATGTATTAAACAGACAGGTTATGCAATGAAGTCTTTTCCCTTTTCTAACAATTGTGCTCGTGTCTGAGTGGCAAGCTCAGACACGATCAGCTAGCTGTTGCAGTGCATTCTGGGACTTGTAGTATCCGCGATGTGCGTCTTATATACCGGCGGACCAGTTATGAGAGATGTGATATTTTCTCGCGGGCCAGATATAATTATACTGGACATCTTGACCTATTTGTTGCTTCTGAATGTTGTCATCCTCAGAGCAGAAAATCAGAGCAGTGACTAATTAAGCAATTTAGATTGGCCATTGTGCACTATGGCCGATTCTTCCACTGCGTCATATATTTTCAGTCCCCACACACACACACACACACACACACACACACACAGAGAAAGTAACTCCAACTTCGTGATTTGGCATTGATATATTACCAGGCTCCATCTAAACAGCTGAGCACTGAAACTTGATAAAACTCAGAAATCATTTCAAATTTAACAAAATCACCATGTTACAAGTAAAATTGGAAAATATAAACAAATAAATATAAAAATAACAGAACAAATTGCAAAACCTGAACATCTGGCAAATGATGACAAATGTAATATTTGACCTACAGAATCTGATTTAAACAACCTAGTCAGTAAAAAAAGACACCATGCCTAGATTGTGATGGAGACAATATTGTTTTGTAGCCACAGTCAAAGTGAAGAAAACATCATTACATTGGGGTGGGGGGGGTAAACTATGAAAATTACAAAATATATTGATTATTCCAGTTGGAATATCATTCTGTCTCAGTAAAATGCAATACCAGGTGTTCAATTCCACCTTCAAATAAACAAGATCCGATTTATTGGAATTGTATGGGTTCCAAAATGGATTATTACAAAAATAGAAAGGCTAAGCACAAAATAGAGTATATTTTTAAACCTAAAACGTTTACAAATGATCTGGGCTCAGCTGCTGTCACACATCAGCTAACTGCATAGTTAGGAACACGGTTCAAGCAAAAGCATTTGCATGTGTGAAACAAACTACTCTGTAGCAAGACCAGAAGTGGATTTCCCACAGTGAAGAGAGTTAGACATGTAATCACTTCACTTAGGTAGCAGTACTGAAATAACAGGGACCCCTTTAAATCAATTTGAGATTAAGACCCTACTCATACATAATTTAGATTATTAAAATTCCAATGAGAGCACCAGACTCTATATATAAGATTGACGCAATCTTTGTGATGTCACCGATTGGTTTCTTAATGTATGTTTTAAGTTAGAAGTTTTGCTAATGAAGGAGCCCCTTCATTAGGTTATTGTCGAGGTTAAATTTGCTGTCAACCCTATAATCGTCTCGTGATCTATTTCGATTGGTAGGCTGAATCATGTTATCTTTCTTTGGTTGAAACATACCCTTTATATAGAGTGCAATATGTAATGACTAAATAAATATTGTTGAAATATTAAAGCTTTAAGAAATATGTAAAATGAATTTCTTACTGGTACCGTGTATTTTATTTGATGTAACACTGCTCTACCTACTGGGGTCAAATATAGATTGAAAATACAGTGAGTTATTTTGGCTCAGCACTTTAGCACATTAGATCTCAAATTATATAATTTATGAGGCTACAGTACAGTATTTCAGCTAAACTTTGAGGGCATTTACATTAAAAAAAGAGGCCAACCATGGAGTAATTACAGTATCTTTTTTTTTTTTTTTTAAAGGGAACAAAAGTAATTCGACAGCGGCTGCTCGCCATTTCTTGCCGATGTGTGCGTCATTGCATCATTAAGTCATGTTCAAGTGAGCCAATAACAAGGTCTAGGAGTGATTCTATGCGTCTGTCTGACCTCAGCATGACATCCAAGAAGTGTTGATGCCAGTAAAGTAGGTTATCACGAGGCGGAAAATTCTGAATAAAACAAATCAGAGATGCAACCAAAACACTAGGCGTGTCAAAGCCACCTGCTTGGTTTATTCTTAGGTAGCACGGACATAGCAGTGAGCTCAGCAATTGCAAATAACCGAGTAGACTATGGAAGACCGCTGGATGACCAAAGAATACTTTCACTTGTGAAGAAAACCACCTTTTCAAAGAAACCCCCTTTTACATAGTTAGAAGTAATAGTTGAACAGACGAAGAACACTCCAGGATGTAGCTGGGTACCATAAAGTGAAGACTACACCAGCTTAACCTAAGGCCACATCCATACTAGCATGGGTACATTTTTACATGGGTAAAAAAGCGTTTTTGATCCAAGTATCTGCATCCATACCGATATGGGGAACCGCATAAGTCATTGAACTGCGCCTGCTCAGGTTGCTAAACACATGACCATACGCAGCTTCTCCGTGTCACTTCCACTTTTGTTGTTTGGACAAACAATTGCCCGTCACTAAGGCAGGCAAACAGACAACGAGGTAAAACCTAAAACTCATTTAACAACTCTAAAGTCACAAAGCTGTGGAAAATACGCACAGAGACATGCCAGAGCAAATATGGTGATATATATGAGCTCTATAAACAAAAAAGAACTCCAGTTGGGAAAGGAACAGCCTCTCAACAAGGACGGCATTAGGCTACTGTATGAAGACACACAATCAATTGTTATTGCACATTAGGTGTAGTATTTGCATTCTCGTAAATTAACTCTCTCGCCAAAGAACGTGATGTGATTGTACACTTTTTGCATTAGGCTACTTCTTCTGGTTTTATTTTTGTTAGGTTTTGAATATTGTTTGCAATAATAGAAAATGACCAGATACGACGGCTATTTTGATTCAGTTTATTTGAAAATATCAAAATACAATCTTGTTATAAGCTGTCAAGAATAAAAAGACAATAATATACATGTCCGATGTGTTTCTTTTTTTCTTACTTTGATACGTAGGCCTACATATTATAGGCTACTAGATTACACAGTAAAAATATAATTCCAATACTGTTATGGTATGCCCTGCAAGAATATTTACATTTTCTTTTCGTCGTCTGTCACTTAAGTAGTAGAGCTTGCAAGCAACGTATTTAATACATTCACCAGAGATCTTATTTACGTATGTCGATGTGACGACGCAGTAGTTCGCTAAAGGTTCCTGGAGTCTGGACACTAGAAAATCTGAAATCGTCCTTACTTATGGGTGGTAGCAAGCTTGGCCAATTCGGGTTCTGGTGTTATGCACTTTTTCCTACTCCCTGCCAAAATAGTATAGTCAGGTGATCATGTGATCTTGCATGTGAAGTCAGTGCTTTAAAAAGCTCAATTTTGGCCGTCGAAACTAGGCGACGAACCCGGAGGTTTCAGATTTATCCACTTGGGAGAGCGTGGCTCAAAAGCTTTGGTTTCAGTGGTGGAAACCGCCGGATTAGTGTGGATGGAAGGCCAAAGCGGAGAAATAAAGATGCAGTTTAAGACGAAACCGTGCTAGTGTAGACAGGGTTCACCACAAGATGCAAACCACTCAAGGTTACAGTTTGCTAATAATCACATTACACAACCTGTACAGCACACATGTGCTAGTGAGCTTTATCCAACTGCATGCTCACAAATTAAATTCAAACAATGCTGTACAACTGTACAACAACACATGGCAGAGGTTGTGTTGCCTGTGTGATGCTACCCGCATATTCCAGACTCATTACTAAGTAGCATTTAAATGAATCACTTACGGTGTATCTCGTTCAGTGTGTATTCATTTCTATAGTTTTTTTTAAAAACAGTCTATAAAGGGCGTCTCTGAACAAGGTATTAGGGTGAGTCTGTATATAGAAATAATCTATTAACAAAAGCATTGCTTTAAATTTAGAATGAATAAATGTGATTTTTGATTAAATAAATATTCACTTATTTTTCAATTAATATATAGGCCCTGCAGTGTCTGAAGGTGTTAAAGGACGGCCATAATACAGTTTTGGGTTCCATTTTTTTTAATCGGGAGCCCAGAGGGTGGGAAAAAGTATGCAGATCTAGAATTTTCTTCTCAGTCTTCTCTCTGTAACAGAGTTAAAGCTATTTGCTAGGATGTAAACATGCTTGACCATTGAGGTACTCAGGGCCACAGTGAAAAGCAAAGAGTCTTCTATAATTCTGTTAATCTAACAAACACAAAGCTATTTAAAATGTGTACCGACTAGAGAATGGCATGGGGGGGGGGGGGGACAACAAATAAACAAAACATAACGTACACTAGTCGACATGGACACAGGTGTTGACAGGATTTGTCAGATTCGACTTCATGTTTTGTCAAATAAAAAAAATCCACTATGAAGTAGAAGCAGAGTTGTACAATGTGAAGCAAATATCACATTAAGTGAAGTAGATGAAAAGGTTGGACATTGAGCCAGTCAGAAATCAGCACTTTGCTTGGGGAGGACTACAGCACTCAGCCATGCGTTTCACCTGACGAAAACCCATTGCTTTGGTGGCATAGAAACAAACAGCATTCTTCCCAAGCAGTACCTCGCTACCTCAGTCCCCACCAGGAGTATTCCACCGCGGAAAAGCCCTTTCACATTTCTTATAACTGTTCACGTTAAGTTAGTTAAAAAGTCATTAATGTTTGATTGTCAAAACCATGTTAAGTTTATTGACTAGCCTACTGCGTTTTCAGCAGGTTAATGTTATTCAGTTCATTATAATTTTGAAATATTGTATACGGCTGATATGGTTTGTTAATTTAATTAGCAAGATAAGCAAACAGTCCTCTTAATATGGAGACATTTGGCATAAAAGTAAATAAACAGAGCGTTTTTATATAATAACGCATACGTGTGGGGGTGTGGGCATGGTTTAGCGTTTTCTGTATGGGGGAGTGTTGGGAGGTGTGGTTCACGGGACTCTCCCGTCTCCTGAGTAAAAGGCTGCAGCGGGGACAGTGTCGAGAGATTGGAAACGGATACAGGAGGTACCACGCGGAACCTCCAGACGAATTCGACATGGCCAGCAGTCAGCGGAGAAATATACTTACCTTGTGTATGTGAGCCAAGGAATACTGAATAAATTCAACAGACATGGTCTGTTTGGAACCAATGTGGGTCCGTTACTGTGCTACACATGTCCCATTAGAGCACCGTTTATTCATCACAAAATAAGCAATGGGTGTGCACCTATAATTGTCTATTCACAGATCAAATCAAGTATAATTCAATCTTACATTTCTGAAGGAAAAACTGAGAAAAACAATTGTTGCCAAACAACACTACAATGACCATGAACAGTAACAGACAAATCCCCTGACAGTCTGCTTTTCTCCCCATTTTAAACTAAAAGCACCATGCTGATGATAATATATTTTGCAATCCACCGAGTGAATGCCCTGGCCTAAAGGTGGCTGGTTTGACAAAGTAATAGGCTATGCATTACATTCTGAAAGACATAGGCTTAAAGTATATAAAAGAATATAGGCCCTCTTGGATACTTTTTTGAGAATGCACAGAAGGGCCATTGAGAATACATACTCAATACATACAGTTTTTCAAATTATCTAGTGCCACATCCCTAATGTCAGTATTATGAATGTGCGTTTTCCTTATTTGTATGACATACACGGCATAGGTGTGGATATGTTACACTTGTTTGTTCTGAGAAACAAATGATTATAAACAGATGGGATGGAAACCATAATTGCCATTTAAGTATGTACTTAAATGTCTTAATCCCATATCCAAATATTATATGCATCAGCTAATCAAGGATGTAAAACTTTCCTATTCCATATTGCAGTTTTTTTTTTTTGCCTGGCATACATCTTAGTGTATTACTCAACAGTTTGATCATTTTAAATAATAAAAGCAAATGAATAAAAAATCATCATTATCTTAGTTATGATTCCTTGGCATTTAATCTACTAAAAGAAAGATGACACTATCCTTTGGTTTGAGGGGTTTGGTATTCTAAAAGCCCTCTCAGTTTATTTGAAACAGCTCATCTCTGTGCCCTATGTGTCACAACGTATGTCACAGTATGTACGATATACTAGTATGGTGTGAAGTCACCAAGGATTTTCTGTCACGGCAGTGGATCACTTTTTACCAGGGTACTTCGCCATGGCAATGCTGCATGCCTAACCTGTTCTTGGACCAATCAGCTGTCAGAAAAGTACCATTTATTCCCTGACGTACAGCTTCCCCATCCCTGTGGATTTAGGAATACAAATTGTGAAAAGGGCACTGTGCAGGGCAAGGATCTTTAGAGATTGGCAAAATCCCTAGTGATTTTAAAACCAGTATAGATTTTCCACAGAGGGAATCGCTTCTTTAAAAGTGCAAATTTTAGTTATGTATTTTGCATTGCTTAACATGCTACAGTAGCATACACTGTACACCGTTTCCATACATGCTGTACGTATCAATGTATAGCATGTCACATGCAATTAAATTTATAGTTAAAATATTGCTTTCTTGCCTCACTGCTGAGAAACTCCCTCAACCTCTCTTCACGTGATTGGCTGTTCACCGCAAACGTTACACTTTGTGTATGCACACAGGGATGAATCTATTGCTATTACATAACCGAGGTTGCATTCGTTAGGATTTGTGAAGCTAAAACTTAGTCAGGAACACTTACTATTTGGTACATGCATCGTGACTTGGGCCCTGGTTTCATTGTCTTATTGTTTGTTTTCCATTAGGCTAAATGTGGGTCTTTCATTTTAAAAGACAACTAAAAACAACAAGGCTTTGTGGATGTACACAATACATGCTTTGAGTAAATATAATGCTTGATTGTTGTCATTCTCTAGTAGCACATCAGACAATAGATGTGCTTTGGAATATCATCCCACAGCATTTATAGCTAGGAAGTGATCCACAAAAACAGGGACTTAAAAGCAATTGCGAACAGAAATCAAGCACCCACCTATCTTCCAAAAAATATGCTCAAAAGATAAAAAGCTTTGACAGTTATTAATAAATCTCTTAAAAGCGCAAAAACACTAATAATGTTTTTTTCAAAAAAAAAGGCATAATTGATTCATAGCTCTCACATCATCCTGAAAAATTTGACTAACAACCACCACATTACACCATGTCTATAAATAAACATTTAGAAATGTATCCAGTAGACTTAAACCATTTCATGTTCCAAGTGCCAGATGTGTACTGTGCACACAAGCGTCACACAGAGGTGGGAAATGCATGTTTAAAATGAAGTCCATTACCACACAGCAAGAAAAAAGAACAAAAAATAACAACATTGAACTAAAATTTGAAGAAAATATGACATACAATGAGGGATAAAGAGGGTCTACATAACAGAAGGTTTACAGAAGTACGTTTATGGGATAAATCCCTACCTGGTGCGCTGAATTGGCTGCTTCCAAGTGTAGTAGGCCTGTTTTTCCCACCATTCACAGGTGGAGAGAACATCTGTTAAAAAAATGTAAATAGTACATATTTTGAAAGCAATTATCTTTGTTATCAGTTGATTTAGACGTCAGATAATATAATTTCTATTTTTGTAAACAAATTAGTCTTACAAGTAGTCGTAAGACTTAATTAAAGTTACCATATGCATGTCTATGCTGTTTATTTAATTAGTCAGAACTATACCGCAGCAATACAAAGTTCAATTTCAAAGCAGCCATCCTACCGCACTAAAATCCAGCAAGTCACTTAATTCCTTGTCTGTTCCAATAGCGGCAATCCGCTGTTGAGGATTCATCCTGGCGATCTAAAAACCTAAAGAGGATACAAGCAATTGGGTTATACATTTCGTGAGGTGATTATTTTTTTTCATGCGTGCATTATCATTACGAATTTCTGCAATGGGTATACAATAAAGACGCAGTAAAGTTGCAACTTTAAATTGGTTGTGGAATACAACAATGACAACAGAGATGACCTAGACGATCATATTATTAGTTTTCCTTACTGTATCTTAAGTTATTGGACAAAAATCCTGTGTTCGGTGAATACAGTAAACCCCTTCAGAAGCAGAAGCCTCACTGAACGGATGGCACACGTTATGACAATCAATACCTGCAGCATCGCTTTATTGTATTGTTGCAGCAACAATGTCTTACTCTAATGTTACCCACTAGGGTTTTAATCAAAAGGTAGGAAATCTTGTGTGTAGACTTTCACTATGTTAATCAGAATCTCAAACATTTGCTAAGGTTATCCCAGAACTTGCGCATCTCACGTCTGTATCGTTAGCCTACGTTAGCTAGCTAAAGCTGTCGAGCAAGCTGAAATTACCGATTCGTATTGATTGGACGTAGCAAACAGTTACCAATCTGCAAGCAACTGTAATGCTTTGTCAGTTTGGACATTGGCGCAGAAAAAAAACACAATAAATTCACCATATATGCATGGGAGAAAACAAAAATACACCTCAGCTCACAATGTTTCCAAAATTCCATGCTCCTGACTGTAATGTCTTTCTTAACTCCCAACTTCTTCCACCAGTCCGAAAGCTTTTGGCAAACTCACATGAATATTTTACCTTTATCCGAATAAAATTCCGACTAGGGTGATCGGATGTGGCAGTAGAAGCCTCGTTATCCTGTATTACGCCTCAAAATTTGTCAAACAGTGGTTTATGAATCGATACCGGAAAAAAATATCCTCTATATATATATCACTTACGAGTTTCCCTTAGGCAGACATTTTTGCTTTGCAAAAGCCTGAGTACCACGATGACACTCGTTATTGTATCCCTCCGCCGAAAACAGTGACAAGATTTCCCCATTGGATGTCCCACACATGGAGTTTTGTGTGAGCGGAGTGCCCCTTGGTTAGCTTAAAATGGGAAATATTTGTATGTGCTTTGTCACGTAAAGGGCCATGTCACCCTTGATCTTTATTTGTCTAAACAAATAATGTATTTGAAATCTAGCTTGTATAAGCTAAATATAAAAATAATAGAATATTAATTATAAATACACACACACACACACACACACCTTCTGAATGAACATCACATTTATTCATTTCTGGCTTTTCTTTCTTGTCTACCTCTTAGAATTGAAGATTTTACAGATCATTTTATAAGCATGGTTAGGCCTACCTCTAAGCCATATGGTGGTTAACCTCAGAGGAGACCATGCACAGTCTTTTTATTCATATTCAAATCAAATTTCACATTTTTATAGCATATTCAAATCAAATCTTAATCAATTTTTTATAGACTTGCTTTATGGTGTCATCTTACAAATTCTGTCTCATTATAGCCCCTTGCAAATTGACCCTTTAGTCTATATCTTAAATAATTTCAGCTAAGGCTCTATTGGACAGGTAATTTTGGGTAGGTTTGCTTTAACTTTAAGGTTAAGTTTTGATGTGAACCCTAATCTTTACAAGTCGTGTGTATATAGTAATTTCCTTCAACTCAGTTGTGGCTGTGCTCTTGTTCTTCTAATTAAATAATAAATAAGATAAGTTGGTAATAATAATAGATAATGTCATTGCCGTTGTTTTGATGTTTTTGATGTTGTGATCAACCATAACAATAACCTAGAAGATGTATTGAAACAGAATAAGTGGACAAGAAAAGGTGCCCTTTTCTGGCAACTCTGAGTCATCTCTTGGTAGGCCTAAGGAGCTGGCACAGAAACTTTGCAGAAAGGAAAGTTACTAGCATGCCCAATTAGTCTTGATGGGTTTGACATAAATATTTGCATGAAACATTTTTGATTTCCATATGACCTAGATTTCATTCATGAAAATTTGAATGAGGTCTACTGCCTTCTAATCTGATCAAAAAGTGCCTATGCTTATGCTATTTGAGCAAATCTTTACCTTTCTTTCAAATTCCATGTTTGTTAATGTGCACAGGCAACACTAATATAGTGGAAATACTGTCTCAAAGAAAGGCTTTTGATTGCACCATCTATAATCAAATAATTATTCTCTACAAGTACAAACCCTCTCCATATCCATAAATGTGTAGCATCCCATGTACAAAAAGGAAATTCCTGTGTATGGTACAGGCCCTATACTCTTTGTCAGAACATCTTTAAAGTTCTGACAAGTAAATAGGATCCAGACAGCAGCATATCTTAAAAACAATTCTAAAATGAATAGTCAACACTGTAGTGGCTAAAATAATATTTACATTCATCAATGACTTTATGTAGCTTGACAAATAACATGTAATGGATGTTAGCAAAATTAGTTCAATAAACGTTAATTAATCGAAAACATAAACGATTAAGAGCGAGTAACTCGACTATTAAGTTATCAGATACGGGATTGATGAATAACGTCAAACGGCCAGAAATAACCAACACTGATGTTTGGGTTTTACAACGTTATGGTAGCCTATCACGTAGGCTAAAATAAAACCACTCTAAGATTAAGCACATTCATTCAGCGTAAAACTCACAAGAAGTTAGAGTCTTTTCTTTATTTTCGTATACTGTATAATACAATTTACAAGATATCACTTAGTGCATCCCAATCGGTTTATTCAGATATGTGTCGGAACTACTTTTTCCTCCGCCTTGGTGTGAGAACAGGTAAATGGCTGCATTAAAGTCAGATATTGGATATTGCGCTAGCATGTGGGTATATTGGGGTATTACACGTTTCGGCGTTGAGTGAGCTATAAAATGAGAATTTATTTTCCTTTTGTACTGAAATATGTAGGTCTACTGAATGCATGTAATTATTTAAGCAATCCTTCTTGAGTTCTGTAACGTTAGTTAGCCTATTTTGAATGGTAGACTATTATTCCACTGCTATTTTGTGCAAACTAAGTTTTTAAGATAGGCCTATTCATTAATAGCTCCATTAAACAGAATATTCAACACATTCAAAGCTTTTTATTTCAAACTGCTATCAGAAGGTAATCCGTGGCCGTTTGCACTGACTTTGTCTTGTTTTGATTGAGTGTACGGAGCGCCGTTAAATTCCTATCTGCAAAACGGAGCACGCAGCGCTATAGTCACAATATTGAAAAAAACAGACGCGTAGCCTATGTCCTCACCTAATGTATTCGAAATTTGGACATGGTAGGCTCCTATTCCCGTGTGGTGCCAGGTTGACCAAACATTAATTTGAAACAATGAACACACGAAAGTGCGACAGAAGAAGGAAGTATTATGTGTGACGTCACACATCCTTCCGCGTTTAATGTGATTTAGGATTTATACAATACATTTCGAAAAAACTGAAACTTCTAAACTTGGATGAAAGCTTTTTCTCTCAAACATTTGTAAACTTGTAAACGTTTTAGTATTTTTGTTTATTTTATTTATTTTTTCTATTTTATGTTGAATGAATGAATGAAATTCTGTTTCATTGTATTTTATCATGTTTACTTGTCCAATCAGACCACTGCAAAAGTCATTCCACTTGTTAGAACATAAAGTTTGTTTTTCCCAGAGTGGACCACGGCTGTATTATGAGGACACGCGGACAAGCGTTAATGTCTGCTAACATCTTCTTGCATAATAGATTATGTTCCTGCAGTGTAACCTGGTTGCTACAGATAGTGTAGATTTTTGTGTACTAGACTGTCTGTTTTATCCCTCAAGACTTTCTTAATAACACTTTAACAGAGCATGGAATAGACACAATTTATATACAGTAGCCTATATGTATTTACAAATTTTTTTATTGATCTCTGTAAACGTCTGGGTATGGGTGGTGAGAGCAAGTGCGAGCCAGAGGAAAACCACACGCAGGCCGGGGAAGGGTATACGCATTAAGCGTAGTTTAATGAAGAAACGGCAACAAACTTACAGTGGAGTAAACCAAAACAATGACCAACGGCACCTAGTGCCGTTGCACAACTTAAATAGTGCGCCTCTAATTCAAAATAAGATGCACCTGGGAGCGCTAATCACCCCCAGGCGTGCGGTAGGGAAGGGAGGCACTGTGCGCGCACGGACATGTTCGTGCCGATTGTGACAATCACAAACATGTTTCCTATTAAGGGGAATAGTGGTTTTGTTTTTTCGCTCACAATATATACAGTCCCATATCTGCTACACACTGAACAATTACTTCATAAGTTCCTTAATGTCCACACACAAAATCAGTTAGCATATATTTGCTATAATTGTAGTTTTGTGTTATATGGTATGTTCATGTACAGCATGATGTCGAAAGATGTCATATTGGTAATACTACACTTCTTCTTTATTATCTGTTTGTGAATTCACTTTTTAATATATTTCATGAGTCTATCAGTAGGCTACTACTACTGTATCTACTGTATGAAGCCTGTAGACCATCCTGATTTGTTCCATCAGTCTGGAATCTCTCCATTCAAAGTAATTTGTTATAGAGGCGGTGCCAATAGGTGTCATTAACAGGTGAGTGGAAACAACAAACATTTGACATGGACCACCTTTAACCAATCAGAACTAGGCACGATTTTTAAAACGCTGACACTTAATTGCTGTCAACAACAACTAAACTACTACCCACCTCGATGCGATGGGATGGTCGATGGTTCTGTAAACCGTCTGACAAACGTTTTTTAATGGAGAGTTCCCTGACAAAGCAAAGTAAATCGTAAAGGCAGAGCTTTCAAAAGAGGTCATCACTGACAACGATGAAGTTGATGATTTGGAAAGCTGTCTGCATATTTACATTTTATTTAATAGGATATATTTTAATGCATGTTTTTGTAGCTCCTTTGACTCCAATATTATTTTCATATAATGCAATTGGTGGGGGGTCACATGGGAATTACTATAGGACAACTGAGAGGGCTCAGGACGAAGATGGCAGTTCTGGCAGGTCTTTGAACCACCTATCATACTAACGGTAAAATCTAATTTAATGGTCCAATAAGAAGAAATATTTGTACAGACTTTGTTACTAGAGAACGTTTGCCATGTTTGGAAACATTTTTAACTGAACGACGGTTACCTGCTCGCAATGCTCGCTATTGAAGGAATTAGAATTAAGATATTATTTAATATCTCATTAAGTTAATAGTAAAGCTAAGGCAGAAGCTCACAACTAAAAGACAAAGCAGGAAT